>JAIFZK010000179.1:310000-322500 GCA_027481765.1 Tenualosa thibaudeaui
CACAACAAACACAACAGACTCAACACACAACAAACACAACAGACTCATAACACACAACAAACACAACAGACTCAACACACAACAAACACAACAGACTCAACACACAACAAACACAACAGACTCAACACACAACAAACACAACAGACTCATAACACACAACAAACACAACAGACTCATAACACACAACAAACACAGCAAACTCAACACACAACAAACTCAACACACAACAAACACAACAGACTCAACACACAACAAACACAACAGACTCAACACACAACAGACTCAACACACAACAAACACAACAGACTCAACACACAACAAACACAACAAACACAACAGACTCATAACACACAACAAACACAACAGACTCAACACACAACAGACTCAACACACAACAAACACAACAGACTCATAACACACAACAAACACAACAGACTCAACACACAACAGACTCAACACACAACAAACACAACAGACTCAACACACAACAGACTCAACACACAACAAACACAACAGACTCAACACACAACAGACTCAACACACAACAAACACAACAAACACAACAGACTCATAACACACAACAAACACAACAGACTCAACACACAACAAACACAACAGACTCAACACACAACAAACACAACAGACTCAACACACAACAAACACAACAGACTCATAACACACAACAAACACAACAGACTCATAACACACAACAAACACAACAGACTCAACACACAACAAACACAACAGACTCATAACACACAACAAACACAACAGACTCATAACACACAACAAACACAACAGACTCAACACACAACAGACTCAACACACAACAAACACAACAGACTCAACACACAACAGACTCAACACACAACAAACACAACAAACACAACAGACTCATAACACACAACAAACTCATAACACACAACAAACACAACAGACTCAACACACAACAAACACAACAGACTCATAACACACAACAAACACAACAGACTCATAACACACAACAAACACAACAGACTCATAACACACAACAAACACAACAGACTCAACACACAACAAACACAACAGACTCATAACACACAACAAACACAACAGACTCATAACACACAACAAACTCATAGCACACAACAAACACAACAGACTCAACACACAACAGACGTAACAAACACAACAAACTCATAACACACAACAAACACAACAAACTCAACACACAACAAACAACAAAAGCAACCAAAGATTAAGAAAGACTGAGTGCACAAGAGACAGAAAGAAGGAAGAAAGTCTCACCCATATGCCTGCTTGAAAAGGTAGGTCTTCAGCTGCCTCTTACACCAGTCCACAGAACCAGCACACCTGAGATGTGTTAGTCCAGGCTCTGGTTTAACACTAGGGTTAGGGTTAGGGTTAACCCTAACCTCTATAAACTCTGCCTAACTGGCAGCCTTTTGGTAACTAAACACATAATTAATACTCTATAAAGGCTCTATAAACTCAAAGTTATTAATAGTGCCTCCGTATCTCTGATTCTTCTCTTTCACAACTCATCCCTCCTTCTACAGGCAACAGGAACTGAGCAGTTTCTCTCATGTCGTGTGTGTGTGTGTGTGTGTGTGTGTGTGTGTGTGTGTGTGTGTGTGATCAGATAAGAGCAACTACAAGCAGCTTCTTGGGGCCATGGACTACTCCTTTCTCTGCGCATATGCTGTGGGCATGTATCTCAGGTACCACACACACACACACACACACACACACACTTATGTTGTGGGCATGTATCTCAGGTACCACACACACACACACACACACACACACACACTTATGCTGTGGGCATGTATCTCAGGTACCACACACACACACACACACACACTTATGCTGTGGGCATGTATCTCAGGTAACACACACACACACACACACACACACACTTATGCTGTGGGCATGTATCTCAGGTACCACACACACACACACACACACACACACACACACACACACACACACACACACACACTTATGTTGTGGGCATGTATCTCAGGTACCACACACACACACACACACACACACACACACACACACACACTTATTCTGTGGGCATGTATCTCAGGTACCACACACACACACACACACACACACACACACACACACACACACTTATGCTGTGGGCATGTATCTCAGGTACCACACACACACACACACACACACACACACACACTTATGCTGTGGGCATGTATCTCAGCTACCACACACACACACACACACACACACACACACACACACACACACACACTTATGCTGTGGGCATGTATCTCAGGTACCACACACACACACACACACACACACTTATGCTGTGGGCATGTATCTCAGGTACCACACACACACACACACACACACACACACTTATGCTCTGGTCATGTATCTCAGGTACCACACACACACACACACACACACACACACTTATGCTGTGGGCATGTATCTCAGGTACCACACACACACACACACACACACACCAGTTATGCTGTGGGCATGTATCTCAGGTACCACACACACACACACACACACACACACACACTTATGCTGTGGGCATGTATCTCAGGTACCACACACACACACACACACACACACACTTATGCTGTGGGCATGTATCTCAGGTACCACACACACACACACACACACACACCAGTAATGCTGTGGGCATGTATCTCAGGTACCACACACACACACACACACACACACACACACTTATGCTGTGTGCATGTATCTCAGGTACCACACACACACACACACACACACACACACACACACACACACACACACTTATGCTGTGGGCATGTATCTCTGGTAACACACACACACACACACACACACACACACACACACACACACACACACTTATGCTGTGGGCATGTATCTCAGGTACCACACACACACACACACACACACACACACACTTATGCTGTGGGCATGTATCTCAGGTACCACACACACACACACACACACACACACACACACACACTTATGCTGTGGGCATGTATCTCAGGTACCACACACACACACACACACACACACACACACACACACACACACTTATGCTGTGGGCATGTATCTCAGGTACCACACACACACACACACACACACACACACACACACACACACACACTTATGCTGTGGGCATGTATCTCAGGTACCACACACACACACACACACACACACACACACACACACACACACTTATGCTGTGGGCATGTATCTCAGGTACCACACACACACATATACAGTACACACACATGCACACGCACACTACACATAAATACACACTCACAAACACGCAAACGCACACACACACACACACACACACACACACACACACACACACACACACACTGCAACCTCCACACACCTCTACCTACACAATTTAGTTGGAAGAAAAAATAGCAGGGTGATAAAACAGGTTACACACTTCCTGCTATATACAGGTTATATAGGTTATACAGGTTATATAGGTTATATAGGTTATACAGGTTATATAGGTTATATAGGTTATATAGGTTATACAGGTTATACAGGTTATATAGGTTATATAGGTTATATAGGTTATACAGGTTATATAGGTTATATAGGTTATATAGGTTATATAGGTTATATAGGTTATATAGGTTATATAGGTTATATAGGTTATACAGGTTATATAGGTTATATAGGTTATATGAAGGTTAAAGGTGAACAGGTTAAAAGCTAAAGGCTAGTAGTGTATGACCTGCTATTATCTCACTCACACACACTACGGCTTTATACTGAGCCAATATTCACATCATCATGACCCTGCACTAATCTGTGATGTCATCTTTGTGCACCCTGCAGTGGAATCATAGGTGAACGCCTCCCCATTCGTCTCTACCTGACGGTTGGCATGGTAACCAGCGGCCTCTTTACCTGTCTGTTTGGTCTGGGATACGTCTACAATATCCACTCCTTAGGATTCTACATATTTATACAGGTACACACACACACACACACACACACACACACATACACAGACATACACAGACATGCACACTCAGACATATCCACACAGATACAGATACACACACATCCACACAGATACAGACACACACACACACATCCACACAGATACAGACACACACACACACACATCCACACAGATACAGACACACACACACACACATCCACACAGATACAGACACACACACATCCACACAGATACAGACACACACACACAAATTAAAACATCAGCATTCCTGTACTGATGCACAGATTGATGATCTTGTGATTAATGATCTTGTGATTAATGATCTTGTGATTGATGATCTTGTGATTAATGATCTTGTGATTGATGATCTTGTGATTAATGATCTTGTGGTTCTAATGATTGTTTTGTGTTGATTTGCGCACCCTTAGCTACAAATGTGTGTGTTTCCAGGTGGCTAATGGCCTGTTTCAGACCACTGGTTGGCCCAGTGTTGTCACCTGCATTGGAAACTGGTTTGGGAAAGGAAGGTATAGTGTGTGTGTGTGTGTGTATGCATGCATATAGTGTATAGTTTGTGTGTGTGTGTATATTCTGTGTGTGTGTGTTTGTGTGTGTGTATATAATGTGTGTGTGTGTCCAGGCGAGGTCTAATCATGGGTGTGTGGAACTCACACACTTCTGTGGGGAACATTCTGGGCTCTCTGATTGCGGGCTGCTGGGTCTCCTCTAACTGGGGCTTGTCCTTCATCGTGCCCGGAGTCATCATCATCATCATGGGGCTTGTCTGCTTCCTCTTCCTCATCGAACGTAAGTTTGTTTGTCTGTGTGTGTGTCTGAGTTACACACATGTATGGGAGGGCAGACCCCATTTTGTGGAAAACGTGAACTTTGATATGAGTGTGTATAGGCTCTGTGATGTGTGTGTGTTTTGATATGAGTGTGTATAGGCTCTGTGATGTGTGTGTGTTTTGATATGAGTGTGTATAGGCTGTGTGATGTGTGTGTGTGTGTGTGTGTGTTTGTCTCGATGCAGACTGTGTGTGATGTGTGTGTGTTTTGTTTCGCTGCAGATCCAAATGACCTAAAAAGTGCTTACAAACAGAATACAGTTGGGGGTAATAATGTGAGTAGCACACACACACACACACACACACACACACACACACACACACACACACACACACACACACACACACACACACACACACACACACACACACACACACACACACATACACACACACACACACACACACACACACACACACACACACACATACACACAGCGCACGCACACACACACACATACACACAGCGCATGTATACACACACATACACAAACAGACACACAGCGCACGTACACACACACACATTGCGCATGTACACACACATACACACAGCACATGTGCATACACACACACACAGAGCACACACACATACACACAGCGCACGTACACACACACACAGACACACAGCGCATGTACACACACACACATACACACACACACACACACACATATACAAACACACACACACACACACATACACACACACACACACACACACACACACACACATACACACACACACACACACACATATACACACACACACACACACAGCCAGTGGTGGGCTCCGTTAGCAGAACAGCCATGTAGAAACAACAGTCTAAACTAACCCTAACCCAGTCTCAAGATGCTGATCTAAATGAATGTGAGAGTAAGAAATAATCAGATTATTAAATACACACTAGAGAGTAGGTGAGAAATAATCAGATTATTAAATACACACTAGAGAGTAGGTGAGAAATAATCAGATTATTAAATACACACTAGAGAGTAGGTGAGATAATCAGATTATTAAATACACACTAGAGAGTAGGTGAGAAATAATCAGATTATTAAATACACACTAGAGAGCAGGTGAGAAATAATCAGATTATTAAATACACACTAGAGAGCAGGTGAGAAATAATCAGATTATTAAATCAGAGTGTGAGAATGTGAGAGTAATCAGATTGCTATGTTACTTTCTGTCTGATGTATTGCAGTTTTACACACTTACTGTAAAACTAGCTCTTCTTAATGTCAGATAACTTTCAAACAAGTCATTTTTAATCAGTGATCTTATTTGCTTCTAACTGAAAGCAAGCAAACAGTTGTACTACCCTCACAGAAACAGCTCCCCCAAAATGTCAATCTCATGAGTGTGACAAGAACAACTAGAGGAGGAGGGGCCGCGATATTCAAAGCATCTTTTCAGTACAAACAGTTTTGGTGACTTTTGGTGACTGTATCTTTTGAGTGCTTATGTGCACTCCCTAAGAGTTCTCCCAGTGTCTGGTTAATGACTGTTTACAGACCTCCAACACATCCAACTAAAGTGTTTCTTGAAGAGTTTGTTTTTTGTTTGGAGTTTGACTGATTTATTATATCTGGAGATTTCAACTTCAACTTTTCCATGCAGAAAACACCAATGGCAAAGACCAAACACAACACATTCAGATGCTGACACTCTCATGGCCATACTCTCAATCATGTCATCACAAAGGGTCTTATTGTCTCTACAACTGTTAAGTAACTGTTACTTTAACTGTTACTTGGCTTTATCTGCTTATTTCTGTATATTGTTTAAAATTATAAATATTTTAAATATTTTAAATTCATCTTTACAGAATGACATTTTCCCCAAGTCCCTAAAAAAGCAGTTGCAAAGCCCCTACTGAAAAAGAGTAACCTGGATGTTTCAGTGCTTAACAACTACAGGCCCATATCCAATCTACCGTTCATTGAGAAGATCACTGAAAAAGTCTTCAATCAGTGCACTGCCTTCTTGACATCAAATAGCTGTTCAGCACTGAAACTCCTATTAGATTAGTTTAGATTCAACTTTATTGTCATTACACATGTATGAATACAGAAGTGTAAATAGCAGAAAGTGCAATATGTACAATATGTACAGTATGTACAGTATGTGCAGTGTGTACAGTGTGTACAGTATGTGCAATATGTACAGTATGTGCTGTGTGTACAGTGTGTGCAGTATGTGCAGTTAAGAGCAGTTCTGTACAGATAAGGGCAGTGTAGAAGTGGGAATAATTATATGCAGATTATTCGCTGTGATGCGTGTTTGCAAGGCCAGAATAGCGCGTGTCCAGCAGGCTGACTTTGTTCCAGTGGTGGCTGAGGAATATTTTGTGGCTATTTAATTTAATTTACATTGATTTGGGGTGATATGAGATTTATTTTATGATTTGGGGTTTGATTTGAATTTATTCAAATTTTTTTCTGTCTATTATTATTCATTTGATTTTTTGTGTGATCTTTAAACTGTCATTTTGTGATCAAAAGGGGAGAGCGTTAAAATTTTAGATCATTTTATATGATTTCTTGCTACTCCTTTCTAACTGTCAAATGAATAATCCTCATCTGTGTGCTGAATGTTCAGTCAGTAAATTAATAATCTTCATCTGTGTGCTGAATGTTCAGTCAGTAAATTAATAATCTTCATCTGTGTGCTGAATGTTCAGTCAGTAACTGAATAATCCTCATCTGTGTGCTGCTTCGAATGATCTGTCCAGCCAAGTCTGTACAGAATGTTCAGTCAGTAACTGGTGTGACACGGTGAAGACCTTAGAGACCTTAGAGGTCGCCTTGACTAGTGGTCATGTGTCGATACTTGTCAGGAGCCAGGCTTTGGTATGTGCATGTATGCTCCTGTTTAGGCTATGTGTTGTTTGCCTGCATCTAAATCCTTGAGTGTGTCCCTAAGCTATGTACTCGTATGGAATTCCACCCAGATTAGGAACTGGTCAAGTTATTTTCTACTGTTTAGGATTAGACTTTCAAGTATATGTAGAGCCTATTTTCCTTTTAACTGACAAGAAGGATCCAGACGAGCTACGCTGTAACATCTTAGCCATCCTGTCTCAACCTCGCGGGCGAGACAGAAGAATGACTCAATTTGATAGTTTGATAGACTTCAAAAGATGGGTATGAATTAGTATTGATTTACGTAAGTGTAAAGTGCAGATGAAGTATGTTAATATAAATATTTTCTATACCACTATACATAGGCAAACCTACAGATTTATAGATATACAGATGTAATATGGACAAATCTACAGGTGTGTAGATATATTAATATAACATACATATATACAGATGTACAGATGTGTAGTAGAAGATAGGCAAAGTGGTATGGATGTATATACAGCAGTGAAGAGAAGCGCTGTGAACAGATTATGCCATAGTGTAGCGTGAATAGGAAGCAGATTATGCCATAGTGTAGCGTGAATAGGAAGCAGATTATGCCATAGTGTAGCGTGAACAGGAAGACTCAGCAGTAGGGTGACTTCAGCAGACTTCAGTAGGGTGACAGCTGTGGGGAAGAAGCTGTTCCTGAACCTGCTGGTTTTAGTCTGAAGGCTCCTGAAGCGCCTTCTGGAGGGGAGGAGCTGAAAGAGTCTTTTGGCTGGATGAGAAGAGTCCCTGAGAATGCTGCGTGCCCGGCCTAGGCATCTCTTCCAGTGGACATCCACAGTAGCAGGGAGTGGAGTCCCTGTAATGCGTTGGGCAGTTTTCACCACCCACTGTGACTTGCGGTCAGCGACAGAGCAATTCCCATACCAGACTGTGACACAGTTAGTCATCATGCTCTCTGTCGCTCAGCAGTAGAAGTTGATGTCAGCAGACAGGTGGTTCTTCTTCGGTGTTCTTAAGAAGAAGACGCTCTGGTGGGCCTTCTTGACCAGGATAGAAGTGTTGATTGACCAGGACAGGTTTTCTGAGATGTGGGTCCCCAAGAATTTGAAGCTGGAAACATGCTCAACAGCCATGCTGTTGATATGGATGGGGTCATGGGTGTCTTCCTTCTCCCCTCTGAGGGCCGCAATGAGCTCCTTGGTTTCTCTGTTGATCAGGAGCAGGTTATTGTAAGTGCTTAACCTCTGCCCAGTAGTCAGACTCATCATTGCCACTGATGAGTCCAGTCAACGTGGTGTCATCTGCAAACTTTATGATGGAGTTGGTTCCATACATAGGCCTGCAGTCATGGGTGAAGAGGGATTAGAGGAATGGGCTCAGCACATAGCCCTGGGGTACACCAGTGTTGAGTGTGATGGAGGTGGAGCTGTTGTGGCCTGACTTAACATGCTGGGGTCTGTTGGTCAGAAAGTCCATGATCCAGTTACAGTGGGAGGTATTGATTCCAAGATCCTCAAGTTTTGTGATTAACTTGGAGGGGATGACTGGTGAATGCTGAGCTGAAGTCAAGAAACAGTATTCTTGTTGTTCTTGTTGTCCAGGTGTGAGATTACACAGTGCAGCAATGTGGATGTAGCATCCTCTGTGTTCCGGTAAGCAAATTGGTGTGGATAAAGTGTGTGGGGCAGACATATCTTGAGGTGTGCCAGTCGCTCAAAGCACTTATAACAATGGGTGTTAGTGCCACAGGGTGGTAGTCATTCAGGCACTTTGGTTTTGAAGCACACTGGTACTGCTGCTTGGTTGAGAGACAGGTTGAAGATGTCTGTAAAGACTCCAGCTGCTCAGCACAAGCTCTGAGCACACGTCCAGGGATGCCGTCAGTTACTAGCAGCGTTACATGTGTTGATTCGATTCAGTGCGTTTTGGACGTCTGTGGGGGAGAGTGTAAGGGTCTGGTGATCATCAGAAGACTTGATCTTTATAGCCTTGTCCTTATTGTCCTTTTATAAGCATAAAAGTAATTTAGTTCGTTGAGGAAGGACACATCCATGGAAGTTGATATGGAATTGTTGGTCCTGTAGTCTGTGATGGCTTGGATGCCCTCTAACATGCATCGGGGGTCAGAGTTTCCTGTGTTCTGTGTTTCTTTGTCACGTAATGGCTATGCCCCCCTTGAATGTCTTTATCAGAGTATGGACCAAATGAACGACAATTTCCTTTATCTTAACACAGACAAAACGAAAGTATTTATATTTGCCAAAAAGGAGGAAAGACTCAGGATTGGCACAAGGGGATAAAAACAAAAGAGACTGTTAAACATCTTGGGGTCGTCATCGACAGTGATCTAAACTTCAACAAAAGAGACTGTTAAACATCTTGGGGTCGTCATCGACAGTGATCTAAACTTCAACAAAAGAGACTGTTAAACATCTTGGGGTCGTCATCGACAGTGATCTAAACTTCAACAAAAGAGACTGTTAAAAAACTTGGGGTCGTCATCGACAGTAATCTACACTTCAACAAAAGAGACTGTTAAACATCTTGAGGTCGTCATCGACAGTGATCTAAACTTCAACAAAAGAAAAAGAGACTGTTAAAAATCTTGGGGTCGTCATCGACAGTGATCTAAACTTCAACAAAAGAGACTGTTAAAAATCTTGGGGTCGTCATCGACAGTGATCTAAACTTCAACAAAAGAGACTGTTAAAAATCTTGGGGTCGTCATTGACAGTGATCTAAACTTCAACAAAAGAGACTGTTAAAAATCTTGGGGTCGTCATCGACAGTGATCTAAACTTCAACAAAAGAGACTGTTAAAAATCTTGGGGTCGTCATCGACAGTGATCTAAACTTCAACAAAAGGGACTGTTAAAAATCTTAGGGTCGTCATCGACAGTGATCTAAACTTCAACAAAAGAGACTGTTAAAAATCTTGGGGTCGCCATCGACAGTGATCTAAACTTCAACAAAAGAGACTGTTAAAAATCTTGGGGTCGTCATCGACAGTGATCTAAACTTCAACAAAAGAGACTGTTAAAAATCTTGGGGTCGTCATCGACAGTGATCTAAACTTCAACAAAAGAGACTGTTAAACATCTTGGGGTCGTCATCGACAGTGATCTAAACTTCAACAAAAGAGACTGTTAAAAATCTTGGGGTCGTCATCGACAGTGATCTAAACTTCAACAAAAGAGACTGTTAAAAATCTTGGGGTCGTCATCGACTTTATCCCCTAAAACATATTTCCAAACTAAGAGGATTTAGAAAAACTTGAAGTAGGGTTGATTACCGCCATGGTCTGTTCACAGGTCTTCCTAAAAAGACCATCAAACATCAAAAAAGAACCGACCACATTACTCCAATTCTAAAGTCCCTGAATTGGTTACCTGTAAGTTACAGAATTGACATTAAAGTATTGCAGTTTGTGTCTAAATCACTAAATGGGACTTAATTACCTATCTGACATGTTTCAGCAATACACACCACAAAAGTCTCTCAGGCCACAGGAGATCAATTTGCTGCTAAATTCTGCTGTCAACCTTCTTTCAGCTGCTGTGCAGTTTAGCTTTGGAACCAATTTGCTGAAGACATCAAAAATGGCCGCTTCAGATCTAGACTTAAGACCAAACTGTTCCCTGAAAATCCCACTCTGTCCATATCAGCATTCACTTTTCACATTGCAATTCAATTTTAGTCCATTATAGTTCATCAAATAACACCAAGACAAGTGATTTAGATGTAACATTAAACAGAAAAGAGAGAGAGCGAATGAGAGTGTTGATTGTGTTTCATTTTTCAGAAGGTGCAGAAGAGTTGGACGGGACATAACGGACAGGTGGATGCATTTCTGCAGTACAAACCAGGAAAAGCACAGGCGTGTCTCACACACACACACACACACACATACACACTTGCTACATGGTCATATAAGTAGTGCAGTGCATAACACACACACACACGCACGCACGCACACACACTTACTGTAAGGGCAGCCAGTAGTAACATCACAGCGCAGGTGTACACACACACACACAATGGAGTCAAAAGATCCAAAGATACTTCTATACTTATTTGACTTTGTCTCCCTCTAGTGTTGGGACACTGAGTTGTTGCTGCCCCAGAATGGCTCTAGTGTCTCTGGGGGTTGGGTGGCGGGATCTGGACAGGGGGCGGAGTCAGAGGGTGTGCATGTTCCTGTGCAGCAGCTGGTTGTGGTCAAGAGTGAATCAGAACCCTCTGCCATCAGCTTCATGGGAGCCCTACGCATCCCGGTAAGACACACACACACACACACACACACACACACACACACACACACACACACACATGCTTGCATGATGTTTCAGTGCAGAACTTCCAGATGGGATTGGATTTCCTATGGGATAAAAACATATATGTGTGTGAATAAGTGTTTATCTGTCTAATTCTTAAATACACAGCATATGTATACTGTATGTGCGTGTGTGTGTGTGTGCATGTGTGTAGGGAGTGGTGGAGTTCTCTCTTTGTCTGCTGTTTGCTAAGCTGGTGAGCTACACATTCCTCTTCTGGCTCCCAATGTACATCACTAAAGCAGGTGAGACACACACACACACACACACACACACACACACACATTCTACACACATTATAGACATTAATACACACATTATTCAGACAAACACTGGTGACTATGGATATTTGTGTGTATATATGAATTTGAGCTGATGAGTATGTATATGTGTGTGTGTCAGTGTGTGTATATGTGTGCATATGTGTGTATATGTGTATATATGTTTATATGTGTGTGCATATGTGTATATATGTGTATATAT
>JAIFZK010000179.1:332500-337500 GCA_027481765.1 Tenualosa thibaudeaui
CCTCTGTTATGTGTGTGTGTGTGTGTGTGTGTGTTGCAGGTGCCTCTGTAAAGGGTGTGTGTGTTGCAGGTGCCTCTGTTAAGGGTGTGTGTGTGTGTGTGTGTGGTCTTTATAAATTATTCTTTATTTGTGAATCTGGGATCTTAAATGGGCACATTCATATTATTGAGATTAAAGAAAAATGAAAAATTTGCCATTATTATTATCATCATTATGTGTGTGTGTGTGTTCCAGAACATTTAGATTGTTCTAAGGTTTAGCTTGATTAATGAACTGATCGTCTCCATACACACAGTGAATCTTTACACACACACACACACTCACACACACACACACACACACACAGTGTATAACCTCTGAAAACAATTGACTGAACTGGGACTGAATTTGACCCATGAACCCTAATCGTACTAAATGTGAAATTGCCTGGACTGGATAGAATCACACTAAAATAAAACCAGCATTACTTCTCTGTCTCTCCATTTCACTCTCTCTCTCTCTCTCTCTCTCTCTCCCCGTCTTACTTCCACTCCCTATATTACCCCCCCCCATCACTCTCACACACACACACACACACTCTCTCTCTCTCACACACACACACACTCTCTCACACACACACACACACACACACTCCTGGTTCTTCCTGTTTCAAGGGTAACTTCTGTCATGTCCAGATGGACATGCTGAATGTCCTTGGACAGAAATAAACATGCACACACACACACACACACAGTAACATATAACAAATGGTGATGTAGACAAGTACACAGAGGCAGTCACTGGACTCATACAGAAGTGTGTGGAAGATGTTGTTCCAACAAAACCAATCTGCGTATCCTGATCAAACACCATGGCTAAATAACACTAGAAGAGCAGCTCTCTGGGATTGGGTCTGTGTGACCGGAGAAAAAAGCCCAATATTTACATTGACATTTATGCATTTAGCAGAAGCTTTTATCCAAAGCGGCTTACAACTCATCAACTATCAATTGTTCAGGGCCAGTCTCCCCTAGATCAGCTTAGGGTTAAGTGCCTTACATCAGGACCAGTCTCCCATAGATCAGCTTAGGGTTAAGTGCCTTACATCAGGACCAGTCTCCCATAGAGCAGCTTAGGGTTAAGTGCCTTGCATCAGGACCAGTCTCCCATAGAGCAGCTTAGGGTTAAGTGCCTTACATCAGGACCAGTCTCCCATAGAGCAGCTTAGGGTGAAGTGCCTTACATCAGGACCAGTCTCCCATAGAGCAGCTTAGGGTTAAGTGCCTTACATCAGGACCAGTCTCCCATAGAGCAGCTTAGGGTTAAGTGCCTTGCATCAGGACCAGTCTCCCATAGAGCAGCTTAGGGTTAAGTGCCTTGCATCAGGACCAGTCTCCCATAGAGCAGCTTAGGGTTAAGTGTCTTGCTCAAGGGCACAACGGTGGCATCTGGGAAATATGACCGGTGTAAAATAATCAAAGAAGCAAAACATGACTACAGGCACAAGATTGAGGAGCAACTGGAGGCTAGTGACTCAAGAGGCAGGTGAGGTGTGGTGAGGTGTGGTGAGGTGAGGTGTGGTGAGGTGAGGTGAGGTGTGGTGAGGTGTGGTGAGGTGAGGTGAGGTGAGGTGTGGTGTGGTGAGGTGTGGTGTGGTGAGGTGAGGTGTGGTGAGGTGAGGTGAGGTGAGGTGAGGTGAGGGTCCAAGTCTCTCACCCCTCACTCCCAGGTGAGCTTAACAGCTTCTCTACCTGCTGTGAGGTTCCCACCGACCCTCCAGAAAGAACCGCCTCCATCACTGACCTCTCAGCTGACCACTCAGGTGACCTAATGGTCACAGTGGCTGATGTGTGGAACACCTTTAATTATGTCAACATCCATGAAGCAGCAGGGCCTGATGGGACACCAGGTCATGTGATCAGAGCACACTCAGAGCAGTTAGCTGCTGACACACTTCATGCATATTTCTAATGTATGTACACATTACAACATGAAGGTGGGGACTACCATGTCTCGTGTTCATGACGGCTCTTTGGCCATGCACAACCTCTCCCAATTCAACATTTTTCCATCCTTGTGTCCTTTAAACTTTTAGAAATAGTCTCCGATGTTGTTTTGGATACAGTGGAAGATTGTATTGTGTTAGGGTTAGCCTAGTTTAGGGTTAGCCTAGCCTACACTTAGGGACAGCCCATCTTAAGGTTAGCCCAGCTTAGGGTTATCTTAGCTATCGAACGCACCAGCAAGCCTAGGCCAGTCCTAATTCTGGAGCACACCTGGTTCAGTCCTAATTCTGGGGCACACCTGGTTCAGTCCTAATTCTGGGGCACACCTGGTTCAGTCCTAATTCTGGGGCACACCTGGTTCAGTCCTAATTCTGGGGCACACCTTCCCCAGCCATCTCCACCTCTTCTCCACTCTTCATCAGCAACAAGGAACTGGAGCAGAACTCCACTGGCATCTTTGCTGCAAGACAAACACCAGTTGGACAGTGAGGAGTACAGTACAGTCGGACTGTATGAGGATGTATGAGGATGCCAAACCCCAGAACCACATCACTATTTGCTTTGCCTTGGCACAGACAAAATCCCACACCCAGAAGGAAGCAACTGAGCTGAATCCCAGGGCACAGAACTCCATTGCTATTACCACTGGGGGAGACATACAAATATCAGAACAGCTGCAGTCCTTCTGGGAGCTGAAGACCACAAGCATAGATGAAGTGGAGGGTTTGAACCGATTCTGATGTTTAAAGATCAAGTGAGCTTACCATGGCGACCTGACAAGCCAGAGTTCTGTGACGGTTTCATGGTGGCAAAGAACAGAATTTGAAAGGCTCAGAAAAAATTGAGGAAGGATGTGTCATTATATAGCCAATACAACAACGTATTGGTCATGGTCTCACTCTGTGCCGGTAACTTTCCACCACACTGCACCTGTTCAATCACCTGCCACGCCCACCTTGCACTCACTCAGTCACTACTGCACCTGTCTCTGATTACTCGTCATTGCTTTCACCTGCTTCTCGTTACCTGCCACAGTATATTAACCCACAGTTTCCAGCCAGTCTTCTTCAGATCGTCTTCAAGGATCCATGGTGATTGCACACAACTTCAGTTCTCTGACTGCCGGTTACTGACCTGGACCGGCCTGGACCAACTTGGACCAGCCTGGACCGACCTGGACCACCCTGGACCGACCTGGCTATCCCTGCTCTTCTGTAAATCTGACCTGCTGCCTGTCGCGCAACCTGTGATTAGCCCATGTGTCTACTGCCCTGCCACCTCCACGAGGGTGCCCTGTTGTTCCAGGCAACGCCTGGTCTCTGGCGTGCAGACTTCCCAGCTCCCGGTGAAATCTACGGAGCCACAGTCCATCACCTGCTTCCTCTCTGGTTTCCAACGTCTCTGGTCTCTCTCCACACCTGGATTTCCCCACTGGTTCCTCTGGTCACCGCCGTGTCCCAGGATCCCACAAATCATCCCGGACTCTGCTGCTGCCTGCCTGGTCCACACTTCCCCTTTCCCCTGACTCTGTTCTCAATAAACTGCTGGTGTTCGCAAAGTGTTGCTCTTGGGCCATCTGATGACATCATTACTAAGATGTGCCAGTGGCAGGACCAGTGGAACAGAAACAGACATATTACATCATACAGTGACATATTACATATTACATCATACAGTGACATATTACATATTACATCATACAGTGACATATTACATATTACATCATACAGTGACATATTACATATTACATCATACAGTGACATATTACATCATGCTACATCATACAGTGACATATTACATATTACATCATACAGTGACATATTACATATTACATCATACAGTGACATATTACATATTACATCATACAGTGACATATTACATCATGCTACATCATACAGTGACACATCATACAGTGACATATTACATGCTACATCATACAGTGACATATTACATCATTCTACATCATACAGTGACATATTACATATTACATCATACAGTGACATATTACATATTACATCATACAGTGACATATTACATCATGCTACATCATACAGTGACATATTACATATTACATCATACAGTCCTGCGAGAAGACAAAGTAACAAAATGAATGAAGGTTGTCCATCTTTAAATAACTGCCTCCTAAGTGGGCCAAACCTGAACCCAAATCTCTTGGATGTCCTGATTAAATTTAGACTGCACAAGATAGCCTTTACGGCAGACATCACCAAGGCTTCCCTGCAGATAGGCCTAGCAGATAAGGACAAGGATGCAGTGAGGCTCCTGTGGTTGTGTGGACGTCCAGCTGAAGGTGGTGATGAAGGGCAGAGTTGTGTTTGGAGTTTAACCAAGTCCTTTTCTTTTGGCTGCTACTGCAAGGAATCACATTAAGCAATTCAAGACAAACCCTGAGAGAGTTCATTTATGTTGATGACTACATTTCTAGCTCAAGTGATGGCAACACACAACAACCAGATTACCACCTTCTCTCCGGCCAAAAACAAATCAAATGATCAACATTTTGCTAGGAACTCACTCCATTGAAATGTAGGAACTCCATTGAAATGTAGGAACTGCATTGGGCTGCTGCTTTGCATCCAGCCAGAACAGATTTAACATATTTTACTGTTGGAAGTGTGCCGCCGTAATTGTACAAAACAAACAAACAAACAACAAAAATGGTCTGTTGACTGGCACGCAGAGGAACAAGATAATTTGTTATTGGCACTATATGTCAAAAAGGCTGCTGAATATAGAATGTAATATTCCATGTCCTTTAAAACTTTATTTCTTCTTCATAAACATATTCAAACAATGTTTACAGTGGTGCCCAACCTTATTCAGCTTGCGAGCTACTTTTTTTTAACACTTCCCTATACTGACCCACAGTCACATTTTTTCTTGGAACAATGACAATGCAACTTTGTGTTTGCATAGTAACAGTGTGTGTGTGTGCATGGTGTACATAGTAACATAGCAACAGTCAATGTGGCTGTGTGCGTGCACAGTAACAGT
>JAIFZK010000179.1:340000-342500 GCA_027481765.1 Tenualosa thibaudeaui
GTTATGTGTGTGTGTGTGTGTGTGTGTGTGTGTGTGTGTGTGTGTGGGTGGGGGTGGGGTGGGGGGTTTGGGTGTGTTGTTGATTTATGATTTAATCTGGGTTTTCATATGTGTCTTCTGTTCTGTTATGTGAAGTGCTCTCAAGCTGATTTGGGTGATTTTAGTGTTCTCTAACTAGTGTGTCGGGGTGATATGTGATTAGACTAGTTAAGCATTCTCTGACTAGCTTGTTGGGGTGATTTATGATCAGACTAATTAAGTGTTCTCTGACTAGTGTGTTGGAGTGATATGTGATTAGACTAGTTAAGCGTTCTCTCAATAATGTGTTGGGGTGATATATGATCTCACTAGTTAAGCGTTCTCTGACTAGTGTGTTGGAGTGATATAAGACTAAAGACTAGTGTGTTGGAGTGATATAAGACTAAAGACTAGTTTAGCATTCTCTCACTAGCCTGATATGATGAGGACAAATTCATTCAATGTAATGTTGACCTTGATAGCTCTAATGTTGACCTTGATAGCTATAATGTTGACCTTGATAGCTCTAATATTGACCTTGATAGCTCTAATGTTGACCTTGATAGCTATAATGTTGACCTTGATAGCTATAATGTTGACCTTGATAGCTATAATGTTGACCTTGATAGCTATAATGTTGACCTTGATAGCTCTAATGTTGACCTTGATAGCTATAATGTTGACCTTGATAGCTCAGCGACTAATTTGTAACTAGATTACCACTACATTCAAACAGGTCAAAAATTCTGTAGTCCCAACCCACAGCTTGGGGGAAAAGGCCTTGAATGGTCATAAATTGGTTCATTGCTGGAAGACTCATGTGGATATTTTGTGGCCTTAACACAACTATAACACCCAATCACCATAGCATGTAAAACAGCACTCGAAATTTGGTGAAGTTCTGAATTTCTAGAAAGTTCTACACACTCAGGTGAATCATTCACCTTAGACATAATAACTCAACCATGAGCATGGTAAACAGTTCTAATAACTCAATATGGTCAGTCAGTTCACTCACAGAAAGTTTACTCTTTCATTTAAATGGTGCCATGGAGTTAATGTGACTCATAAACAGATTTAGCTCAGTAGTAGTGAAAGTCCAGACAAATAAACCATCAGTGTACATCTTCCATAATGGGATGTTGAAGAGAAACTGCTTTTTGCAGGAGTTTTCAATGAACTTTCCTTCCTATAGACCCATCAGTGGGCAGGTGTAGGATGGTGCAAAGCAACTTCCCATACTGTCCAGGCCTCTGCTGCAGGTAGTAGAGTCCTGCATACTTGAAGTAGTTTCTTGTTGTGCGGCTCAGCAAAAACACATTTGGGCTCAGAAGAATAACTCTGCCTGTCTCGTGAAAAACAGGTGTACAGACTTTGAACATCACAGGTGACCAACAAATAGTCTAGAGATGTCAACCACTGTTTGGTTGGGTGGCATGGGGAGGGTTAGGGTTAAGGCACCATGGTGTTGGGTCAGGTGGTATTGGGTCGGTGTGGGTGTTGGGTCAGGTGGTATTGGGTCGGTGTGGGTGTTGGGTCAGGTGGTATTGGGTCGGTGTGGGTGTTGGGTCAGGTGGTATTGGGTCGGTGTGGGTGTTGGGTCAGGTGGTATTGGGTCGGTGTGGGTGTTGGGTCAGGTGGTATTGGGTCGGTGTGGGTGTTGGGTCAGGTGGTATTGGGTCGGAGGCAGAACATGGCTCTGGGGTTGTATGTTACTTCTTGAGAACAGTGATGTTTGCAGCCTGTTTCATCTGTATGAGATAAAGTCTCATAAAAGTTTTATTTTCAGTAGTTGTGTTTTTTAGAAGTGAGAAAAGGGCTTCACTTGTACTCAGACCTGCTGTTTAGCAATGTTGGGAGGGTTTGCTTCTTGCACCAACATATCAGTGAGGGACTGAACAACTGACCCAGGACCTGCTGCCAGTTCCAGTAACTTTATGCACTTCCTGTGAAGAACGGTAAAACTGTGAGCATTAGAATGGGGCATCCATATTTAATGGCAGTGATGGGGGCATATTTGATACAGCAGTAAGCAAATCATTCCAGACAGTCCTGTGAGAGAGAGAGGTGGAGAGGGAGGAAGAGAGAGAGAGAGAGAGAGAGAGAGAGAAAACAAAAGAGAAGGGGAAGTTGAATGCCAGTCACAGGTGTAGACGACAAGAGAGACTTATCTCTTTCTTTCCTCCTTTGTCTTTCTTTCTCTCTCATTTAGTCTCTCTTTGTCTGCGTATGTGTGTGTGTGTGTGTGTGTCTGAGTGTATGTTGGTGTGGGCGCGTATCTGTGTGTGTGTGTGTGTGTGTGTGTTGTGTGTGTGTGTGTGTGTATGTGTGTGTGTTGTGTGTGTGTGTGCATGTGTGGTGTGTGTGTATGTGTGTGTGTGTGTGTGTGTTTATGTGGTGTGTGTGTATATGTGTTTGTGTGTGTGTGTGTGTAAATGTGTGTGTGTGTGTGTGTGTGTGTGTGTGTGTGTGTGTGTGTGTG
>JAIFZK010000179.1:347500-370000 GCA_027481765.1 Tenualosa thibaudeaui
GTGTTTCAACTGTATGTAGCACTTTAACAGGTACTACATAATTATTCAACCAAGTGGGGTGTTGTAGCTCTTATATAACAAATTCAGTAATTCAGTTTGTTTTTCTTTGTCTGTGTGTTTCACTTTCAGATGCTGTGAGAAGAAACCCCACACGTGTCGCTCCCACGGACGCAGACATCACAGCAGCAATTAAGCACTGGTTTTACTGGGCAATTAAGCGCTGGTTTTACTGGGCAATTAAGCGCTGGTTGTACTGGGCTAAGGATTGGGAAGGGGAGAAGAAGGAACGGATGCCTTCTACACATGGTAGTGAGTTTTTAAAAAAAGGAATACATTTAAAAAAACAATACGAATAAATAAGAAATGAATTACAGTGAAACTGAATCTTGCTTTTTTTCTCTACAAATAGACACATACCATATAAATTTAACAATAAAAACTTATTAGCCTATAGGACATAGTTAATTTTACATAACAATATAACCTTATGAGCATAGAGTGCTATAATAAATAAACAAATAAATACATAAATCAGCAAGCAAGCCAGCCAGCCATCTTTTGGCATAGTTATAGTTCCATTCGGCTAACATTTGGCTACTCTTTGGCTGGAATGTGGAATTTGGGAGTATTTTGGGGCAGTTATGGCTACGTTTTGGAGTTTCATAGCAGATTTAGCATTGATTTTGGCCTCCTTTGATTATTATTTTGGCCAAAATAGGGCCATGTGCCATTCCAAAACTTTGCCAATTTTGGGCCAAATGTGAGCCATAAATATTTTACTATCTGGGAACAGACCAGGTGTGATCTACGTTGAAATGACATCGAAATTTCAATTATGACTGGCGATTGAATATTGATCCATCTATGTTCTGAAGGACATTTTTTATTGAAATTAGGTTTAAATTGAATTGAATCATTTTAAACAATATAACTCCTTGTCATGTTGCCCAAACAGAACCTTAAGTCGTAAGCAGCACTATTCAATGCTATGCGTCACATTCGAGTACCTGCTCCCAAGTTGTCCTCCTGATTGACAGTGTGTTTGGGTTATACGGCAAAGGCAGAACAGCAGAAGTGTTATTTCACTATATTGTCTAAATCAAACAGGTGATAATCACTTTTTACCCAGAAAGCATTGAGACGGAAACACCCTGAAACAATGGCTAATTTCTAAATGCAGCAAGACAGGAGTAATCCATGCTCTATTTTATCTTTCTTCCCCACTTTCATAACTTAAGAACACACAGTCAACTCAACGTGACAACTATAAATAAAGATGTCTACATTTGTTCTGAGGTAAGACAATGGTCTTGTGTAATCTTAGCAATCAAGTCATAAGTTCACATCCATCACTTAACGCCTAGCGTTAATAGCTTACTTTAGCTAGCCACCTAGCATGCTAGTTTACTAGGTGAAAGCTTACCTGAAAAGTCTAGCTAGTCAGTGTTAACGTTCTAAAGTGTTAACAGTGTTAACGTTAACTTCTTTTCTATTTCTTTGACATTCATTTCGGACATCAGTGTTGGTCAGATGTAGTTAAACCAGCTGAAATGGACCCCAGTCGACTGAAAAGAAGTTGTTTTGTCATAAAGACAGTAAGGGTTTGACAACCTGAGGTAAAATCATTTATTTATAATGATGAAAAGAGAGAAGGGAGAGGAGACAGAGGGAGGAGGAGAGGTGAGGAGAGCAAAGGAAACACGCTGGACCTTTGGACATTATTTGCCTCTAAGTAAATATGTTGTGTTAACATATGATATGAGGTAAAACTGCACTGAAGTTGGCTAGTTTAATTGGGTTTATCTGGCTATACATGTAATGTTTGTTTCTTATGTTTAGCAGCTAGTCATGCTAGGTCTTGTCACGACCATGTAGGCTAAAATAGATTTGCACTGGGGACTGTGATTGTGGTTAGCGACGTTGAGCGATGTTGACTGTAACATTCATTATGTGAAATGTATGTATCTTTATTTCTTTACTTTCTTGCAGTTTTACAGAAAAATAAATACTCCTGCTCCTGCTTGGATCGTGTGTGTCCTCTGTCTACCAGACCCGCACGACCCACTCAGTCTCACGGTGGCTTAATGATTCACTTCGGTCAATGCGCACTAACCTCAGAGCTGCTGAGAGGAAATGGCACAAAACCAAGAATTCGGCCGATCTAACACAGTTCCAAATACCACTATCCTCCTTCTCATCCAATGTCACTGCTGCGAAAAAGGCTTTCTATCACAACAAAATTCACAATGCCACGGACACCAAGAAACTCTTTTCCACCTTTAAATCTTTACTAAACCCACCTCCACCACCTCCTCCAACTAACCTCACAGCTGACACTTTTGCTGCATTCTTCACTAACAAAGTTGCAAAGCAACTGAAGCAGCAATTAGTAGTCAGTTCTCAAACCAATCTACAGAGGTTCCTTCTCCTAGCCTCTCTAAACCAACTGCCTCCTTTTCTTCTTACACTCCTCTCTCCGAAGCTTCTCACAGACAGCTGGCCTACCTCTGGTCTTCTAGACCCTATCCCAGCAACCCTTCTTCAGGCCATAACCCCCACCATTGTGACAGCAACCACACATGTGGTCAATGCTTCACTAACTAGGGGTACACCGCCTTCAAGCAAGCCCCGGTGCTCGACTCCAACCAATCCAGTTTCAGAAGTGGCCACTCCACTGAAATGCGCTTCTGTCTGTGACGGAAGCACTGAAAGAAGCCAGAGCGGCAGGTCAATCCTCAGTGCTCATCCTGTTGGACAGATGGCTAGGACAGATGTCTCATGGCTAGGACAGACATCGGCACTTCACCACAGGAGTACCCCAAGAATCTGTGCTGGGGCCCCTTCTCTTCGCCCTGTACATCACCTCGCTGGGCTCATTCACTCCCATGGCTTCTCTTACCACTGCTATACTGATGATACCCAGCTCTGTCTGTCCTCTCCGCCTGATGACTCCACAGTGTCAACACGGATCTTGGACTGTCTCTGATATATCTGCATGGATGAAAGGACACCACCTCCAACTAAATCTCTCAAAAACTGAACTGCTGGTCCTCCCAGCCAAACAAGCCATACATCACGACATCAGCATCAAGATCGACTCCAACAACATAACATTCAACATAAGGAAGATCAGGCCGCACCTAACCCAACATGCAGCTCCTGGTACAGACCCTGGTTATCTCTCGGCTTGACGACTGCAATGTCCTCCTATCAGGCCTACCAGCCTGTGCGGTGAGACCACTACAGATGATCCAGAATGCAGCTGCACGTCTGGTCTTTAACCAGCCAAAATGAGCACACATCACACCTCTGTTCATTGAACTTCACTGGTTACCCTTGGCTGCTCGCATTAAATTCAAGGCACTAATGGTGGCCTACAGGGTGAATGATGGTTCTGCTCCCATCTACCTGAATTCTCTCCTGAAGCCCTATGTCACCCGACGACCGCTTCGCTCCTCTAAGGAACATTTTCTAGCACAGCCAACACCTTGTGCAGGTCAATCCAGACTCTTCTCATATCTGGTTCCGCGCTGGTGGAATGACCTCCCAAATGCTACCAGATCAACTGATACCCTCTCCACCTTCAAGAAACTCGTGAAGACCCAGCTCTTCCAAGATTATCTCCTGGAGTAAACTTTGAGAATGCACTTAACAATTGAATTTCTCTGCATTATTGCAACTTTCAACTTAAAATGGTGCAGTTTCTATGTTAGCAATATGCACACCTTGTTCGTTCATTCATTGTGTTGTAGCTTGAATGTTCTCCTCTTTTGTAAGTCGCTTTGGATAAAAGCATCTGCTAAATGCCTAAATGTAAATGTAAATGAACAAATACACATGCAAACGTGGATTTATGAATGAGTGCCGGCCATCATTACAGTGTTACAGTAGCTATCTGTCTAGTTCTGCAAGCAGACTGGAACCCAGTGCGAGGGCTGCAAAACGTTGTCATCCATCTCCTAAAAAGAGGTAAGGCAAACTTGAAAAAAATACAGGCATATATTAGTAAGCTAAACTGGTTCTGTCAATGAAGTGTTATGTATACTGTTTTGTTTACAGATGGAAGTGTGAATCAGTTGTCACAATGGGGCACCAAGAAGACACATGTCTTGTCACAGAAGTTATTTGCATGACATTCATGAAGCTTGGCAATCATTGCATTCATGAACAGGACATCTCTATAAACTCTCACCGTGTCGGATCTTTCCTTGTGTAAAGTACAAAATCACAGAAATTAAGGCCACTTAGCAGCTGTCCTTGGATTTGATTGAAACAGTCGTGTGTGTATGTGTGTGTCTGTGTGTGTGTGTATGTATGTGTGTATGTGTGTGTGTGTGTATGTGTGTGTGTGTGTATGTGTGTGTGTGTGTATGTGTGTTTGTGTCTGTGTGTGTGTGTATGTATGTGTGTGTATGTGTGTGTGTGTGTGTATGTATGTGTGTGTGTGTGTGTGTGTGTGTGTGTGTATGTATGTGTGTGTGTGTGTGTGTGTGTGTGTGTGTGTGTGTGTGTGTGTGTGTGTGTGTGTATGTATGTGTGTGTGTGTGTATGTGTGTGTGTGTATGTGTGTGTGTATGTATGTGTGTGTGTGTGTGTGTGTATGTGTGTTTCTGACACTTGTCCATTGTCCGTGTGCTTGTAGCATCAGGCCAGTGCTATGTATGTGCAGATCAGGATATTTCTCATGGTATTTCTCATGGAGTTGCTTTGCCCTGGGATCACTGGTCATATAGCTTGTTGCTGTAGAAGTGAAGGGTTGTGGGTAGCATACTGATGGGATGAACTTCTCTGTCTCTCCATTATCTTCCCAAAGTTTGAGGCTGTTAGTCTCCCCTCCATCTGACTCGGGCAGCCTTTGTCTCAACCTGAAGCTTCCTCCACACTAAAACCGTGCCTGTTTTGTTGTGTTGGTGGTGTATCTCAGTCTGAAACTGAGGCTATATTATTGTGTTGGTGGTGTATCTCAGTCTGAAACTGAGGCTATATTATTGTGTTGGTGGTGTATCTCAGTCTGAAACTGAGGCTATATTATTGTGTTGGTGGTGTATTTCAGTCTGAAACTGAGGCTATATTATTGTGTTGGTGGTGTATCTCAGTCTGAAACTGAGGCTATATTATTGTGTTGGTGGTGTATCTCAGTCTGAAACTGAGGCTATATTATTGTGTTGGTGGTGTATCTTAGTCTGAAACTGAGGCTATATTATTGTGTTGGTGGTGTATCTCAGTCTGAAACTGAGGCTATATTATTGTGTTGGTGGTGTATTTCAGTCTGAAACTGAGGCTATATTATTGTGTTGGTGGTGTATCTCAGTCTGAAACTGAGGCTATATTATTGTGTTGGTGGTGTATCTCAGTCTGAAACTGAGGCTATATTATTGTGTTGGTGGTGTATCTTAGTCTGAAACTGAGGCTATATTATTGTGTTGGTGGTGTATCTCAGTCTGAAACTGAGGCTATATTATTGTGTTGGTGGTGTATCTCAGTCTGAAACTGAGGCTATATTATTGTGTTGGTGGTGTATCTCAGTCTGAAACTGAGGCTATATTATTGTGTTGGTGGTGTATCTCAGTCTGAAACTGAGGCTATATTATTGTGTTGGTGGTGTATCTTAGTCTGAAACTGAGGCTATATTGTTGTGTTGGTGGTGTATCTTAGTCTGTTCCCCTCCCCTTCCACCCCCCCCCCCCCCTTTCACTTTTATTACTTATTAAATCACATGTTAAACACATTAAAAGACATGCACCAATACATAATCTATAACACACACCCCACACCCGGCGTGGTCAGATCCAATATATAATCTATAACACACACCCCACACCCGGCGTGGTCAGATCCAATCGGCCAGTGCATTCACAGTCACCCATCACAATAAAACCTCCTGCTCCCCTCACCTAACCCCACATTTGGAGACTTACAGTGTCTCTCACCTAAGAGAAGACGTTGTCTGTTTTACTGTGACAGAGTTGTAGTGAAATTCCCCGAGGCCTCCCTTCCAAAGACGTGCTGGAGAGTTTTTTTTTACCCTCACCAGATGATGGCTGCTCCACTGTGCCAGGAGAGTTTCATTTTTGAGCGAGCGAGCGAAAATCTGGTGTTTGAACCCACAACCCTGAGACTATGAGTCTCATGCTCTACTGACTGAGCTAGCCAAGCAGTGTGTGAATGCATATGGCAGCGAGCGAATGAATGTGCTGAACTTGTCCAAGGTCATGCCTGCCCGAGCCGCCATGCGTGGTGTATGCATCAGCACCACTGCTAAACCCAGCTCAGCCCAGCATCAGCACCACTGCCAAACCCAGCTCAGTTCAGCATCAGCACCACTGCCAAACCCAGCTCAGTTCAGCATCAGCAGCACAGACCAACCAAGCAGTAGCACACACATAGAACAGAATTTGCTGTGGTTGGGTTTTGGCTGTTTTGTTGTGTTGGTGTATCTTTGTGTGAAACTGAGGTTGTTTTGTTGTGTTGTTGGTGGATCTCTGTGTGGAGAGATGAAGGGGCTTAGGGATGTTAGGGATGTTGTCTGCCTCAGCGATCAAGTATGTTGGTCTGTGTAAAAATCAAGGATGTTGCTCTGTGTAAAAATCAAGTATGTTGGTCTGTGTAAAAATCAAGGATGTTGGTCTGTGTAAAAATCAAGGATGTTGGTCTGTGTAAAAATCAAGGATGTTGGTCTGTGTAAAAATCCCTGGTTGCTTGTGATCCACATGGCATTATTTTGTTAACATTCAATCTGTTCAGAAAGCAACTTTCTTGAGCTGCTACTAGAACATGACTCAGTGCATAAGAGAGATGGTCTTATGGTTGACAAGCGGTTTCTTATTGAAAAGGAGCTGGAGGTGATTGGCCTTGTTTTGTGTAGTCAAACATTGCCTATGTTTTGTCAATATCCATGAGAAATGTTTTCATGTGTGTAAAATAAAATGGTCTGTTTAACTATCATGGACTACTTTCATTTGTACACTGGAGTACAGTGCTTTCATTTTTTCTATTTTGAATGGTTTGCCTGGTAGCATAAACCACATCCAATTGGATGTTCTGTTACTGTGGCAGGTCTAAGCCACATCCAATTGGATGTTTTGTTACTCTGACAGGTCTAAACCACATCCAATTGGATGTTCTGTTACTCTGACAGGTCTAAACCACATCCAATTGGATGTTCTGTTACTCTGACAGGTCTAAACCACATCCAATTGGATGTTCTGTTACTCTGACAGGTCTAAACCACATCCAGTCGGATATTCCTTTACTCTGGCAGGTCTAAGTCTGATTCACCAAGTAGCTTATTGGTGTCCATGTCATGTTACTTCACAGACTTCTGCTCTCACACCCAACTGCCCAAAAGCAATTAGCAAAATTGAAATGGTAATGTGTATTAATTGAAATGGTAATGTGTATTGCTGATTATGATTCCCAAGGATTCCCAGCCGTAGTGCAGAGTTTACCTGTCAGGACTAGAAGAGCTGGTGACTGGCTTTCTACCAATGATGAGGACTCATGGTGTAGAACTATTTATTTGACTATTGAACTATTTATTTGACTCATGGTGTAAAACTATTTATTTGCATATTATTATTTTATTGCAAATGTATTATATTAAATAACACAAGCATGTCTGTGTTCTAGATCTTGAAAACCGCTCATTGAAAAATAGTCTCCTAACAGTAGATTCAAGATTCAGTCTTTACTACATATCATTATACTAGTGTGAGAAAGTAAAGTGGTCTTATACTAGTATAATATAATGTAATAATATTTTATTTATTATTTCTTTTTTTCACTATTCTGTAGAATAAATAATTAGAATTCTTCTAAAACATGTCGTAAAACAGGTCGTATTCAACATTCAACCCAAGGGTCTTGAAGTTTTGAAGTTGTAATTCCAATAAAGTTCTCTTGTAGACAGCAAATTATTTAAAGTCCTCCCACTAGGGGGTTGAGACACCTACTCAATACCAGTATATTTAAGGGACAAAATAGGATGGTTCTGAAAATGAGCTGCTCCTGGATAATTTATGTTTTTATTCTCTGCAAGGGCAGGTTATTAAGTAAATTACAAATTTAGTATTGCAAGATATTATTATTTATTATTTAGTATTGCAAGATATTATTTCTTTAACTGGAATTTCTCTTCCCTTATGTGGATGTTTAAAACTACTTTTGGAGGTATAATTACATCGGCTGCAGTTACCACAGCCATGACTCACATCAGGATTTGGCGCTAAACTAGTTTGAGACAATATTGGTTCAGGAGACAGATAAGAGTGGACTAACGGATCTCTTCAGTTTCTACCCATTTTATAGACCACAAGTGGTCGTTCATTAAAGATATCCTTAAGTTGATGATCTGATTCTAATATATACCAGTGTTCCATTATAATATTCTTTAACTGTCTCCAACTTCTGCAATACTCAGTAGTCAAGATTAGGCGTCTATCTGATTTCTTTTTAGGTCTGTTTTTCAAAACATCTGATCTTGATATTCTCTGTATATCTGTATATAGCTGTCTGTATATCTGTATATAGCTGTCTCGTTTATAAGGGAGACCTCTAGCTTGAAAATGATTTGTCATGTACGTCATGTTTCTACTAGATGCTCGGGTTTATGGGTTTAGGAAAAACCGTATTAAGCAACAAAATTGGCTGAAAGGCAAAGTATTTTTAAGCGGTAAAAGATGGTCTGAGTTTGGCCTCAATAACGAGTTTCTCGTTGTCCTAGATCTGTGTATAGTTGTTCCCCATCCAGAATAATCCACATGTACTAATTAGTTTATAATCATAGTCCATAGTCCAAGGTATGGAAAAAAACCTCATGAGCAGGAATCATTGAGCCCTTGATCCCAGTAGAATCACTGTGTGCATCACATGATCTGTGTATGTTAATTGAATTAGGATTTTGATTTTATTAGATTTCCTTTTGTAGATTTCGATTTAAAAATACACACACTCTCTCATTCTGTCTGTCTTTCTCTCTCTCTCTCTCTCTCTCATACACACACACTCTCTCTCTGTCTCTCTCTCTCTCTCATACACACACACACACTCTTTTATTCTGTCTATCTCTCACACACACACTCACACATGTACTCTCTGTTTCTCTCTCTCTCTCTCTCTCTCTCACACACACACACACACACGCACTCTCTCCCTCACACACAAACACACACACACTCTTACTCTCTCTCTCTCACACACACACACTCACAGACACACACTCACACACCCTCTCTCTCTCTCTCCCTCACACACACACACCCACACACACACACCCACACACACTCTTACTCTCTGTCTCTCACTCTCCCTCTCTTTCTTACACACACACACATACTCTCACACACACACACACACACTCACACACACACTCTCTCTCACACACATAGGCACACACTCACACACCAACACACACACACACTCTCTCTCTCACACACACATAGGCACACACTCACACACCAACACACACACACACTCTCTCGCTCTCACACATACATAGGCACACACTCACACACCAACACACACACACTCTCTCGCTCTCACACATACATAGGCACACACACACTCTCTTACTCTCTGTCTCTCCTATTTGTCCAGTGGAGGGCATGAAGGTGGTTGAGATTGAAAAGTGTCGCAATGACATCAAGAAGCTGCGGGAAGAGATGGCCACCAGAAATAACAGGTGTGTGTGTGTGTGTGAGAGAGAAAGAGTGTGTGTTTGTTTGTGTGAGAGAGAAAGAGTGTGTGTGTGTGTGTGAGAGAGACAGAGTCTGTGTGTGTGTGTGAGAGAGAGAGAGAGAGAGAATGTGTGTGTGTGTGATATCAAGAAGCTCTGCATTCATACAAAATAATAAAACACACACACACACACACACTCACACAGACACACAATAGTACACATGATAACAAAGTCATTTTACAGACATAGGCCCCTACAGTTCAGCAGCGCACTGCAGCTTTTTCCCAGAAGAGCAGATGATTCTAATTGGTGGATTGTACTTTGCTTGACTGACAGCAGCCTATTGGATGACAATAAGAAACTGGCCCCAAGAAGAGATGTCCCCACCTATCCAAAGGTGTGTGTGTGTGTGTGTGTGTGAGAGAGAGAGAGAGAGAGAGGGGATGTGTGTGTGTGAGAGAGGAAGAGTGTGTGTGTATGTATGTGTCCATATTTATGTTCCGTAACACACTTATCCCAAGGTGTGTGTGTGAGGGATAGAGAGAGAGAGAGGGATAGTGTGTGTGTGTGTGTGAGGGATAGAGAGAGTGTGTGTGTGTGTGTGTGTGTGTGAGGGATAGAGAGTGTGTGTGTGTGTGTGAGAGAGAGAGAGTGTGTGTGTGTGTGAGGCATAGAGTGTGTGTGTGAGAGAGAGAGAGTGTGTGTGTGTGTGAGGCATAGAGTGTGTGTGTGTGTGTGAGAGAGAGAGAGTGTGTGTGTGTGTGAGGCATAGAGTGTGTGTGTGTGTGTGAGAGAGAGAGAGAGGGATAGAGAGAGAGAGTGTGTGTGTGTGTGAGGCATAGAGTGTGTGTGTGTGTGTGTGTGTGAGAGAGGGATAGAGAGAGTGTGTGTATGTCCATATCTATGTTCCACAACCTTCCAATCCAAAGGTAATTCATAATTATGTTCTGTAAGCATAAAGTAAACCTAATCCCTAATCTATATTTCTGTTACATAGGTATGTAGATAGATAGATAGATAGATAGATAGATAGATAGATAAGTTTATTATTCAACAGGAAATTCTGGTATCCTTAAGCTTCCACAACATGGCAAACACATGACATACATTATAAAACTACAGAGAATGTCTGTACACTGGGCTAATATAGCCTAGTAAGAGTCCAGTCTAGTCTTGGCTTGGGTAGGGTGGGGTAATTCAGAGTAAAAGTAAAAGGTAGACCAGGTGAGGTCCAGGCCTAGGACATGGGGTCACTGTGTGGTGTAGAATCAATCAGACCCGTCTATCTCACTCCTCCTCTGTGTGGGGATGTAGAGCTGTATGGTCCATGGGACAAAGGACCTTCTCAGCATGTCAGGGACAGCAGTGCCTCTGAACACACTCCTCTCATCATGGTCATGGTCCTCTTTTCTGCTACTGATGTCAGTGACTCCAGTTTCATGTCAACAGAGGCAGCTTTTCTCAGCAGCCTGTCTAGTCATCCAGCATCCCTCATCTTTGTGCTGCCTCCCAGCACACCACAGCATAGACACTGGCCATGACAGACTGGTAGAATGTAAGGAGGAGTTTGCTGTAGATGTTGAAAGACCCTGAGGAAATAAAACCGGTTTTGCCCCCTCTTGTAGGGTGCATCAGTGTTAGCAGACCAGTCCAGTTTTTTGTCAAGATGTAGTTCAAGATATTTGTACATACTGACCATCTCTACATCCACCCCCTCAATGGAGACAGGCAGCGTAGGGTGGGTGACCTCCTGAAGTCCACCACCATTTCTTGGTTTTGGTGTTAATCTGCATATGGTTATGGAATTTGGCCATAATCTAAAGCACACATACAGAGATGGGCCGAACTGTTGACTGTTAGAATGTCAGCAGCATTACATTTTTAAATTATGCTGTAAAGGTTATTACAGCCCCATGTATTACAGCCCCATGTATGGATACTGCGCTCAAAGAAGACATTAAACTATGACTGTCTCACTCCATGTTGCGCAATACTAAACCAGTGCAACGGTATAATTGGTCAGCGTTTAATACACTACAGCCACAGTATCTTTTGCGTATGGTAGCATCACCATTCTGACAAAGTCTGGGATAGCCTATGGTTCTGGATGATCCACCAAGATGTCTCCGCAGAACTGATTCATCACTTTGAAAACATTAAAAGCTTTTCAGTTGCATTAAGTGCCTTTTTATTCTGCAGTGATGATGAGGCTACAGCTGCAGTATCACTTGTCCAGAGCTGACAATCTTGAATTTTGCCAACAACTGCAGACTTGGGAATGTTGGTGTTTGTTGGTGCTTGTCTGGGCAGGGTGCTAACTGCTTAAGGAGGGAGGCACTGGAGAAATCAAAGAACATGATTCTCCCAGCACTGCCTCCCTTGTCCGGGTGAGAGTGCACCCTATGTAGTTCCAAAATATAGTGCACCCTATGTTCCAAAAATGTACAGTAATCCTAATCTGTATTTATATTTCCTTAATGTACAATAATCCATATATACGTTCTATAAGCATACAGTGACCATAATCAATGTTTATGTTCCATAAACGTACAGTAATCCTAATCCATAGGAGTATGTTTCATATTAATGTTGCATAATTGTACAATGACCCTAATCCATATTTATGTGACTTCATTACCTGAAAAACAGTGTTGTTCTGTTCTGTCTGCACACATTGTTGACAGACACTTGTGATGTTCACTTGGAACAGATGGTAATGACAAACACTGACATCAGGCACTTGTGACAGGTGCTAATGTCAGACACCAGTGATCTAATGTGCTAATGACAAATGCACTTTATTAAAGCTAGCACCAGAAAACTAATGTGTTAGTGGCAAATGCTAGCACCAGAAAGTTAATACACTAGTGACAAATGCACGTTATAAATCCTAGCATCAGGGAGCTAATGTGCTAATTACAAATGCACTTATAAATGCTAGCACAAGCGAATTATTGTGTTGGACAAATTATTGTGTTACACAAATGGACAAATGGAAGTGATAAATGCTAGCACCAGTGTGGAAACATTCTGGTGATAGATACTACTAGTAGGTGCTAGCACTGACAGATGCAATTGGCTGATGCAACTAATAGATAGATGCTAGCACAGGTGAGGAAGCATTTTACATACAGATAAATGCTAACATATGCTATCAATGGTGAGCTAGTGTGCTAATGAAAGATGGCAGTGATACATGCTATCAATGGTGAGCTTTATGAACCATAGTTTTGGGCTCTGGCAGCCAAAGTGTGTGTGTGTATGTGTGTATAATAAACACAAAGGCGGCTCTGTGTGTGTATGTTTAATAAAAACAAAGGTTAGGGTTTGTGTGTGTGTGTGTGTGTGTTTTTATGTGTTTAATAAACACAGTGTGTGTGTGTGTTAGTGTATGTTTAATAAACATAAAGGTGTGTGTTGCAGTACCTTCTCTCACAGCAGACCATTGAGGCTCTCAGGAAACCGGCCTTCGACATCTGGCTGTGGGAGTCCAATGAGGTAACCACTCTCACCCCTAACTCTGTATGTGTGTGTGTGTGTGTGTGTGTGTGTGTGTGTGTGTGTGTGTGTGTGTGTGTGTGTGTGTGTGTGTGTGTGTGTGTGTGTATGCAGTACTACTTGTCCCAGGAGACTGTAGCAGCCTTGAGGCAGCCCACCTTTGATGTATGGCAGTGGGAACCCAATGAGGTGAGGCCTGTCAACAGAAGGACTCCATCTCAGGCGACTTTCAAACAGCTCTTAAATGACTCTTAGGTAACTCTCAAAATGACCCAATCTCAGACAATTCTCAAAGGGACTCAACCCCAGACAACTGTATGATTTTCAGAAGGGCTCGATGTGAGCCGACTCGAAGATGACAAATAATTCTTAAATGATGGCTCTGAAATGACTAATGATTCCTCAATAACTCTCAGGCTCTCTCTCTTCTTAAATGATCATGGTTCTCAGATGACTTTTAAATGATTCTCAGTGAGATTATTAGTCTTTGAGGACAGAATAATGGCTGTTGAAATCATTCCGAATCAGGGTTGGGTATTGATTGAGTTTTATTCGATATGGGTTGGGTATTGATTGAGTTTTATTCGATATGGGTTGGGTATAGATTGAGTTTTTATTGATGCTTCAGTATTTGATGAGAAACGGCCCAAACCAATGGTTATTATTATTCTTTGTCTCCTTCTTCTTCTTCTTCTTCTTCATCTATTAATAATAAGTATATTGAGCTATACAGTATATTCACTTTGTTACCAATATCTACAACTGCAATGTTTTCATTAGAGGAGAGCCGGGTCAATTGAAACACGGGACGAATGAAATACAGCTATTTCCTCGAAAACCTGTCTGTCATGTCAAATTTTGTCAGTATGTTCAGCACAGGAAAGCTGGGGTTGTCATGATGTCAGTGCTGAATCACATACAGTGCTGGATTAATTTGCAATGAATAACAAGCGATTTAAATTAAACATTTTAACATGTTTTTAATTCAATTCAGTCTTATTTATACAGCACCTTTTACAAGAGCAACAGGGACAAGGAAAAAATTCCCTTATGTTTAGTTAATCTAGGAAGAAACCTTGGGCAGATCCACGACTCAAGGGGCTAACCCAACATGCAGGGGTCATGCAGGAAGTCCAATCCTCTCTCTTCTGGTCTACAGATGCTGAGCTGTCTGGAGCACATGTATCATGATCTGGGGCTAGTCAGAGACTTCAGCATCAATCCTGTGACACTCAAGAGATGGCTAGTAAGACAACACACACACACACTTACACACACAGTAAGAAAACACACACACAGTAGAGAAGAATATCTCCTGGTGTAAACTTTGAGAATGCACTTAACAATTGAATTTCTCTGCATTATTGCACTTTCAACTTAAAATGGTGCAGTTTCTATGTTAGCAATATGCACCTCTTGTTCGTTCTTTCATTGTATTGTAGCTTGAATGTTCTCCTCTTTTGTAAGTCGCTTTGGATAAAAGCCTAAATGTAATGTAAATGTAACACAGTAAGAAAAACACACCCACACACTTACACACACAGCCACCCCTCATCTACTGGTTGTGTATGGTATAGTTATTTAATGCTGTTATTAGATCTATGTGAATATTTGATGCTTCAAATGTATTTTTCCTTAAGGGTGCATTTCAAATAGGACACCCACCGGTCTCAACGCACACCATCATGGTAACAATAAATTTGTTGAAGAAAAGGGAGACCACACAATCTTACTCCTTGTGACAATGTTTCAGCCTGTGGCATTGACTTGAGAAAGGCCAAAAGGTCTGTAAATAAAGCCACATGGGGCAAGAGTGTGCAGTCTTTCTTTTCTTCAAGAAAACCCGGCAGCCAAATACCAACCAGTCCTTAAAGGCAACTAGTGAATTTGGTGTTACACCCACGATTAATTAAGACCCTTTTAAATGTTGCGATGGGTGCATAGATAATTTTTTTTCCTGGGACTGCCTCCAAAGCAACTCAGTGCTTCATGTGGTACCCCTACACTTAGCAGGCGCTACAATTAGCAGGAGCTACACTTAGCAGGAACTACACTTAGCAGGAGCTACACTGAGCAGGAGCTACAATTAGCAGGAGCTACACTTAGCAGGAACTACACTTAGCAGGAGCTACACTGAGCAGGAGCTACACTTAGCAGGAGCTACAATTAGCAGGAGCTACACTTAGCAGGAACTACATTTAGCAGGAACTACACTTAGCAGGAGCTACACTGAGCAGGAGCTACAATTAGCAGGAGCTACACTTAGCAGGAACTACACTTAGCAGGAGCTACACTGAGCAGGAGCTACACTTAGCAGGAGCTACAATTAGCAGGAGCTACACTTAGCAGGAACTACATTTAGCAGGAGCTACAATTAGCAGGAGCTACACTGAGCAGGAGCTACACTGAGCAGGAGCTACAATTAGCAGGTGCTTAACTCAGCAGGAGCTACAATTAGCAGGAGATACACTTAGCAGGAGCTACACTTAGCAGGAGATAAACTTAGGAGGCACTACACTTAGCAGGCACTACACTTAGCAGGAGCTACACTTAGCAGGAGCTACACTTAGCAGGAGATACACTTAGCAGGCGCTACACTTAGCAGGAGATACACTTAGGAGGCGCTACACTTAGCAGGAGATACACTTAGGAGGCACTACACTTAGCAGGCACTACACTGAGCAGGCACTACACTTAGCAGGAGCTACACTTAGCAGGAGATACACTTAGGAGGCACTACACTTAGCAGGAGATACACTTAGCAGGAGATACACTTAGGAGGCGCTACACTTAGCAGGAGATACACTTAGCAGGAGATACACTTAGGAGGCGCTACACTTAGCAGGAGATACACTTAGCAGGAACTACACTTAGCAGGAACTACACTTAGCAGGAGATACACTTAGCAGGAGATACACTTAGCAGGCGCTACACTGAGCAGGCACTACACTTAGCAGGAGATACACTTAGCAGGAACTACACTTAGCAGGAACTACACTGAGCAGGAGCTACACTTAGCAGGAGATACACTTAGCAGGAGATACACTTAGCAGGCGCTACACTGAGCAGGCACTACACTTAGCAGGAGATACACTTAGCAGGAACTACACTTAGCAGGAACTACACTTAGCAGGAACTACACTTAGCAGGAGATACACTTAGCAGGAACTACACTTAGCAGCAGATACACTGAGCAGGCACTACACTGAGCAGGCGCTACACTGAGCAGGCGCTACACTTAGCAGGAGATACACTTAGCAGGCGCTACACTGAGCAGGCGCTATGCTCTCCTGATTTGCATAATATTCAACTTGGCTCAACTTCTGCTGCTTGCTCTGCTCAACTTACTGTTCTGTCACTGTCATCCGTCTCACAATGAGATGTATGACACAAAGAACGTTCTCTCTGATGCTCTCTGTGCTAATTGCTTGCTTGGTCATGCATATTAATTTTTCTCATGAATATTAATGATCTGTGACTGGCTCTTTCCTAGCTGTGTATCCATGACAACTACAGGAATAACCCCTTTCACAACTTCCGCCACTGCTTCTGTGTGACTCAGATGATGTACAGCATGATCTACCTGTGCAGCCTGCAGGTCCACACACACACACACACACACACACACACACACACGCGCGCGCACACACACAGACAGCATGATCCACCTGTGCAACCTTCAGGTACACACACACACACACACACATACACACACAGACAGCATGATCCACCTGTGCAGCCTGCAGGTACACACACACACACACACACACACACACACACAGACAACATGATCCACCTGTGCAGCCTGCAGGTACACACACACACACACACACACACACACAGCATGATTCATCTGTGCAATCTGTGACAGACACAAACTTATCCAACTTCTAGAATACTGAATACATTTTGTGTGTGTGTGTGTGCATGTGTGTGTGTGTGTGTTTGTGTTGTACAGGAGAAGTTTACTCAGATTGATATTTTAATTCTGATGACTGCTGCAGTTTGTCATGACTTAGACCACCCCGGATATAACAACACGTAAGTACAGACAGACAGACAGACACACATATAGACACACACACAGACACTGATGTACATGATGTTAATGCACACTGAATCTGTTAGATTAAGATTAGTATGTTCACACTGAATCTGTTAGATTAAGATTAGCATGTTCACACTGAATCTGTTAGATTAAGATTAGCATGTTCACACTGAATCTGTTAGATTAAGATTAGCATGTTCACACTGAATCTAAATCTGAAACTAAGGAAAAAAAAAACAAGAAGCCTGAAAGGACTGTGTGTGTGTGTGTGTGTGTGTGTGTCTAGGTACCAGATCAATGCCCGCACAGAGCTAGCGGTACGCTACAATGACATCTCTCCTCTGGAGAACCATCACTGTGCCGTGGCCTTCCATATCTTCACCCAGCCTGACTGCAACATGTTCGCACATTTCGACCCCGACACCTTTAAACAGATACGGCAGGTACAGACTGTGTGTGTGTGTGTGTGTGTGTGTGTCTGTGTGTGTGGGATACAGATAGACAAGGTACAGATACTGAGTGTGTTTGTGTGACCTGTGCTTTATAGTATGTGAGTATGTGAGATACAGTGTCTGAGCTGCACATGGACATACTTCTGAGCTCCATACACACACACACACACACACACACACACACACACACATATGCCACATACATACACTCTTTCTCTCACACTCACTCACTTTCGCACACACACACACACACACGTGAGATGTCTGTTCTTCTTTAGGGCACCATCACACTGATCCTAGCGACAGACATGGCGCGGCATGGGGAGATTCTAGACTCATTCAAGCAGAAAGTCGATGTCTTTGACTTCACCAATGAGGAACATCTGACCTGTGTGAGTGCCCATCAGATCTCTTTCTTTCTCTCTCTCTCTCTCTCTCTCTCTCCTGTCAGTCTCTCTCTATCAGCTACATCTGACCTGTGTGAGTGCCCATCACATCTCTCTCTCTCTCTCTCTCTCTCTCTCACTTAGTCCATGTTGTCCCCAGTGGCACATAGAGCAGGAGTAAGAGTAAGGATCTCCACTCGTCTCTGCTGTTGGTCTTCTTCTTCTCAGTGTTCCAGTTAAAAGGTCTCTCCTTCATTTCACCTTTCATGGTTCATCTCCATTAAGTTTTTGGTCTTTTGCTCTTCAGGGGTCCATGAAACTACTACTCTGGTGATGTCAACATGTGCTTTCCTGAGTATGTCCACTGCCTGTGGGACAGTAGTGTCTCCATGTCTTTCCAGAGCATGTCCACTGCCTGTGGGACAGTAGTGTCTCCATGTCTTTCCTGAGCATGTCCACTGCCTGTGGGACAGTAGTGTCTCCATGTCTTTTCCTGAGCATGTCCACTGCCTGTGGGACAGTAGTGTCTCCATGTCTTTCCTGAGCATGTCCACTGCCTGTGGGACAGTAGTGTCTCCATGTCTTTCCTGAGCATGTCCACTGCCTGTGGGACAGTAGTGTCTCCATGTCTTTCCTGAGCATGTCCACTGCCTGTGGGACAGTAGTGTCTCCATGTCTTTCCTGAGCATGTCCACTGCCTGTGGGACAGTAGTGTCTCCATGTCTTTCCTGAGCATGTCCACTGCCCGTGGGACAGTAGTGTCTCCATGTCTTTGCACCGTGTTGTCCTGTGGAGCCAAAAAGCTGGAAAGTTTGCCTATGTCTTAATCCATTAATGTCTTAATTAAAAGTTTGCCTATGTCTTAATCCATTAATGTCTTAATTAAAAATTTGCCTATGTCCTTGTCTGTCATTCTCCAACATTCTGCCACTGAAAAGACTGTCAGGGTGGAGGCTGTCAAATGCTCTTTCAAAATCTCTCTCTATATATGTTAATCTGTCAATCTCTCTCTATATATGTTAATCTGTCAATCTCTCTCTCTCTCAATCTATCTCTATCACCAATGAGGAATATCTCACCTGTGCGAGTGCTCATCAAATCACTCTTTCTATCTCTCTCTCTCTTTATCCCTCTATCTATCTATTTCTCAATCTCTTTATGACTGGCTATGACTGATAGCCTGGCCTCAATCCAAGGGTTGCTGTCAGAGAGCCAGTGGTTGTCTGGTTGAACTGCTTCATGCAATACTAGGCTGAAAAGACCCTGCTGGAGTACATCTAGGTGACTCGCTACAAGGATAGAGTGATGTGATTGGTCCGACCAAACTTGTGGTTAATTTCTAGACATATCTGTATGGCAAAACTATTTGCTACCACTAGGGTTTGTCTAGATTTCTAAGCTATCTCTCTCTCTCTCTCTTTTAATCTCTTTTTCTATCTGTCTCTCTTATTCCCTCATTTCTCTGTGCCCGTTTGTGTGTGTGTGTTGCAGCTGAAGATGGTCTTGATTAAATGCTGTGATATCTCAAATGAGGTTCGACCCATGGAGGTTGCTGAGCCTTGGGTTGACTGTTTGCTAGAAGAGTACTTTATGCAGGTAAAACTACACACACACTTACACGCATACACACACCTATGAACCTTGGGTTGACTGTCTGCTAGCAGAGTACTTCATGCAGTTAAGACCACACACACACACACACACACACAAACCCCATAAGTAGAGCTACTATAAATAAATAGTAAAAAATATAAATAATTAGTCATTAAAGGTATTGTGTGTAAATCTGTATTAGAGTCATTAAAGGCATTGTCGGTAAATCTCTGTGAAAGACATAAAAGGTGTCATGTGTAAATCTCTTAGAATCATTAAAGGTGTCATATCCGGGTAATTAAATGTGTCGTATGTAAATCTCTATCTGACTATTAGACACATTAAAGGTGTCATATAAAGCTCTATCAGAGTCATTAAATATGTGATGTGTAAATCTCTGTCTGGCTATTAGAGTCATTAAAGGTGTCGTATGTAAATCTCTATTAGTCATTGAAGGTGTTGTGTGTAAATCTCTATTGGAGATATTAAAGGTGTTGTGTGTAAATCTCTATTGGAGATATTGAAGGTGTTGTGTGTAAATCTCTATTGGAGATATTAAAGGTGTTGTGTGTAAATCCTTATCTGACTATTAGAGTGATCGTGAAAAAGCGGAGGGATTACCTGTGGCACCCTTCATGGACAGAGAGAAGGTAAAACTATTGACATCATCTCCAAGTGTGTGTGTGTGTGTGTGTGTGTGTGTGTGTGTGTGTGTGTGTGTGCGCGCGCGTGGGGAATGGGGTTTGGCTGTGGGGTTGTTGCCCTAGGGATCAGTACTTGGTCCTCTTCTCTTTACCATCTACATGTGTCAGCATTGAGTCAGTGTTGCACCACACCTCACTGTTACACCAAACCTGCCTCACTCTTAGGTCAGGGCAGCATGTCTGCATTACACACAGTTTCCCTCAGTCTCACCTGGAACAGAGCTAAAACCCTCTTGCTCAGACGTCACAATATGATACATTGAACATCGGTTAGGTTGCTAAATTGTAACCCTGTGGTAAAGTGTGTCTCTGCAGGGAGGGGTACTTTTTTAATGACAGTATGTGTGTGTGTGTGTGTGTGTGTGTGTGTGTGTGTGTGTGTGTGTTTCTGAAGGTCACAAAGCCCACTGCGCAGATTGGCTTCATCAAGTTTGTGCTCATCCCAATGTTCGAGACCGTGATGAAGGTAAACCTGTGAGTGAGTGTGTGTGTGTGTGTGTGTGAATGATTAATGATGGTGATAGGGGTGGTGATGGTGTGTGAAAGAGAGAGTGAGAGAGAGAAAGTGTGTATGTGTGAGAGAGAGAAAGTGTGTATGTGTGAGGGAGAATGTGTGTGTGAGAGAGAGTGCATGTGTGTGTGAGAGTGTGTGTGCATGAGAGAGAGTGTGTGAGAGATTGTGTACTTGTGTGTGAAAGAGAGAGAATGTCTGTGAAAGTATTTGTGTGGGAGGGAAGGGGGGTTAGAGAGAGTGTGTGTGTGTGTGTAATTGACCGTGTGTGTGTGAGTGTGTGTGTGTGTAATTGACCATGTTTGTGTGTGTGTGTGTAATTGATAATGTGTGTGTGTGTGTGTGTGTGTGTGTAGCTGTTTCCTCAAATCGAGGAGGTCATGGTTCAGCCATTGAGGGAGTCCCGTGACCGATATGAAGAACTCAAACAAATTGACGACGCCATGAATGAGGTGTGTTTGAGTGTGTGTGTGTGTGTGTGTGTATGTGTGTGTGTGTGTGTGTGTGTGTGTGTGTGTGTGTGTGTGTGTGTGTGTGTGTGTGTGTGTGTGTGTGTGTGTGTGTGTGTTTGAGTGTGTGTGTGTGTCTGTGCGCAGATGTGTGTGTGTGTGTTTGAATGTGTGTGTGTGTGTGTGTGTGTGTGCGCAGATGTGTGTGTGTGTGTGTTTGAGTGTGTGTGTGTGCGTGTGCACAGATGTGTGTGTGTGTGTTTGAGTGTGTGTGTGTGCATGTGCGCAGATGTGTGTGTGTGTGTTTGAATGTGTGTGTGTGTGCGCAGATGTGTGTGTGTGTGTTTGAATGTGTGTGTGTGTGTGCGCAGATGTGTGTGTGTGTGTTTGAATGTGTGTGTGTGTGTGCAGATGTGTGTGTGTGTGTTTGAATGTGTGTGTGTGTGTGCGCAGATGTGTGTGTGTGTGTTTGAATGTGTGTGTGTGTGTGCGCAGATGTGTGTGTGTGTTCGCTGAAATCTGACGCTTGTGTGTGGTGATGCAGGTACAGAAAAAGAAGAGTGAGAATCTCACTATGGGCAAAAAGAAGTAAGGTAAGCATGCATACACACACACACACACACACACACACACACTCACACACACACACACACACACACACATACACAGAAACACACACACACACAGAAACACCCACATACACACACACACACACACTGAAACACATATACACACACACACACATGCACACTGAAACACATAGAAACAAAAGACTACTTTACTGACTACTGCAAACAGGAAGTGGAATTGCAATTCAGATTTGATTTTCAGGGAGTAGAATTGAAATTGGAATTCCATAATCCCGTAATCCGGAAACTGACAGGACAGCACTTAATTTCAACTCCCTGTCTGTTTCTCCCACCAAAGTGGCAAGAACACTAGGTGTCATGATCGATGACCAACTAACCTTTGCAGATCACGTTGCCTCTGTGGCTCGGTCGTGCCATTTTTCCCTATTCAACATAAGGAAGAAAAGGCCGTACCTATCCCAACATGCAACCCAGCTCCTGGTACAGACTCTGGTTATCTCTCGGCTTGACTACTGCAATGTCCTCCTATCAGGCCTACCAGCCTGTGCAGTGAGACCGCTACAGATGACCCAGAATGCAGCTGCACGTCTGGT
>JAIFZK010000179.1:372500-380000 GCA_027481765.1 Tenualosa thibaudeaui
TTTGATCTGAGCGTCACAGTTCCAAAATATTGTGATTATCAAAGTTATGGCAGGACAGTGTAGTAGTAGCCTGGCAAAGTGTTAGTCAAGGAGTGGGACTGATCATGGGGGAACATTAGGAGGGTCCATTTCAACTTTGTCATTGTGAGGAGGGGTCAGTTGTCATTGTGAGGAGGGGTCAGTTGTCATTGTGAGGAGGGGTCAGTTGCAGGGCCTCTAGGAAGTAGAGTTGATCCTGGATGGGCGCAGGGGGAGCAAGTGACAGTAGTCAGCCAGTGGGCTGTTGTGTTCGATAGAGAGTGTGTTTTCTCCAGTTAACCTACATGTCTGACTCAATATACAGAAAGATAAAATACTTTTATAATCCCACAGGAAATTCTGCAATTCTACCGATCGTTTAGTTTGGTCAATCTTAATCAGCTGAAACTCTGGACAGATGGAAACCACTGGGGCTGTGAGAGTCATGACCGTGCAGTTCCCCTATTCTACCACTGGGTTTCTGTGCTGAAGGATGGGCAGAGGTGTGTGTGTGTGTGTGTGTGTGTGTGTGTGTGTGGGAGGTCAGAGACGAGGGTATATTTCAGCACATGGTGAGAGATGTGTGCATTAAACCAACGGGCCTAGGTGAGGTCAGTCCTGTATCATGCAAACATCCAAGGCATCGAACGCAAAAGAGATGTTATTCCACGCAGAACATGTAGCAGCCTACAAAGATCAAGATACAGACTGGGCCTAAACCAACATAAATAACACAGGGATCATCTATTTGTGAGCTTTATGGGCCTAATTCAATAATCTGCTGTTCATTTGCATGGCACAGAAAAAGTGCTCACTAGTCAGAAAGCGCCATACTGGTTAACACGCACAAATAACACCAAGATTGTGGGTTTGTTCCCCGTATGGGTCGAATTTGAGTGTTGATGTAGATGTGATGCTGTGTTAAGAGTTTAAAATGTTTATTTTGAGTGCAGGTGAAAAGGATTACTCCAGGCTACTGCTTGTTTAGTCCTGGGTTAGGGTTAGTTTGAATCCTAGGGTTAGGTTTAAGAAGTTTGAATCTATTCAAACGCACTGATTCACCTCCATTAGTTTCAATAAAGCAATTTTATTAGTTACAAAAGTGATGAGCGAGACCATTAGATGCTAACAGAGATTGTCTGATTTATTTACTGCTCTTTAAATCTAGTCAGAAGTCTCACAGATGCTGTTTGAAAAAAAAATAAAAAAGTCAATTTGTTTGAATGTCTCCCATCCCATAATAATCATGTGCTGCTCTCCTGGCGTTGCCGTGGACGCTTTGCTCCATTGGATTGTGGGGAGGCGCTAGGGTCTCTCTTCTGTTGCAGTCGCTGCTCCTTGCGCTGCCTATAGGTGGCGGTGTTGTCAAAGCCAGCTTTGTACAGCTGCCCAAGATGCAGGCCAACTTCTGTGTAGGACACACACACACACACACACACACACACACACACACACATTTATTTCTATGCATGTGCACTCACACACACATTTATATACACATTTATGTGCACTTGCAGATTTACACACACACATTTACACATGTTCACACACACACAAACATTTATACATATACATTTATACACTACAGTTGCAAAATTCCAGGAAGTTGGAAGTTTTACATGAGAATTAACAGGAATGTATGGATATTTATGGGAATTTATGGGAATTAATGGGAATAAACTGGTAATTTTTGAAACTGAAGGTTGGGAACATAGATATAGATGGTAAAAACATGTCACAGTATAACTCTGGCTAAAACAACGATAACTGATGGAAAATGTGATGCAATAATGAATGTATTCCTCTGACACATGCATGTGCATGGAACACCGAAACTAACCTCATGTAAACATCCACAACCCATCAGTCAGCTCTGGTCTCCATAGTAACACATATTCTCATTCTTGCTCCTACCTACAGCACTCAGCAGACATGAACAACAGGGCTGCGGGTTGACTGACTCTGGACTATTGATTTAAGGCATTGATTGTCATTTCATGAGTGCATGTTTTGTTATTTGCTGAAAGCCTGATGTTCTAAGTCTGCGCAGAGCGCTTAGGCCACCCTGGTTAGCAATAATCATAGTTCCACTCTTAGCAACAACACTTTTGTAGTTCAATGAAATAACTGATTGTGCAATGAAAGAATTTAGGTTTACAGGTTTATATGACAGTTTCTTTGAAATATCCAGAATTTCCAGTTAATTCCCATTAATTCCAGTTAATTCTCATAATTCACAAGGAAAATATCCAATTTGGAATATTTCCAAAATTCCAGGACTAAAGTGTCCATAGAAAGTTTCCAGAAGTTTACCGGAATGTTCTGCACACATGCTTGAGTTTACCTGGCAGCGGTAGTCTGTGTGTTTGTAGAACTTCAGTTATTCTTTTAAGGTCAGGCTGATCTCCGTCACACTGCTACATACACACACACACACACATTTACACAGATAGATACACACACATTTACACGTATGGAAAGACACACACGCAAAACTGCAAAATTCATATAGTGATCATAATAAATATATTTCAATTTCTTTGTATGTCTTGTACATGTGAAGAAATTGACAATAAAGGTTACTTATACTTAAACTACTTACTTATAATACAGATATGAGGCTTTCTATCAGCACTTTTCCAGACCCAGGCCTCAAAAAACTATACCATAAATATAAACCCAGGTTTATACACAGATCTTGCCAAATTTCTTTGTACATTCTTTAAAAAGGAAAAAAAAACATAAATAGTTGTGTTTTGTTAAGTTGCAGTTTGTTTTGTCTAGTTCATTAGTTTGGTGAGACTTCTTAGTCAACGCTGTTCAAGCAGCAAATAAACACACTAAAGATCCAACACCACAAACATCCACTGGGGATTGGCTGCAAATTCCAGTCAACTGCCATAGACCCCCATGTTAAAATGTCACATTTTCACAGCAGAAAACACATAACAGCCTGGTTCAAAAAATGGTTTTGGTGTCTTTTGATCATTTTTAAGTGCATGACAACTGTGAGGAGGGTGATTCACTGCATCACCTTCACTGAAATCGAATCTGAATGTTTCTCTGACATCTCCGCTTATCCATGTATTCCTCATCATCGTACCTTACTATTTTAGTTAAAATATCATATCCAGCATTTCTTGCTCTGCTGTTAACTGACCAGTCAACAACGCTTCACTGGAATTTAATTAAGTAACATTCTAGTACTGTGCATCAAGCTGTGTATTCTGCCACTGCATAAGGTTGATTTTTTCTTAGTTAATTGGCTTAGGAAATACTGCCACCTTGTGGACATATACGAAACTGTTCTATCTACGTAAGTTACGGTTCATGTTTAGTTTACCGTGTAGGCTAAAATATATTTCCACTCACTGTGATTGTGGTTAGCGACTATTTTGACTGTAACACATTAATTATGTGAAATGTATGTATCTCTATCTATTTTTTTTTACTTTCTTGCAGTTTTACAGAAAAAAAATAAATACAAATACACATGCAAACGTGGATTTATGAATGAGTGCCGGCCATCATTCAAGTGTTACAGTAGCTAGCTGTCTAGTTCTGCAAACAGACTGGAACCCAGTGCGAGGACAGCATAGTGTGTTCATCACTAAAACCAAACAAGGCAAATCCGACATTGGGAAACATAACTGCCATGGGATGAAAAAAACAGTACCGCGCAGTTCTCTACACTGTAGCTTTGCATCATCTAAGTTGCAGTTAGTATGTTAGCCTGAAAAGCAAACAATATTAGCGAAGATCTTTGAAAACTGACCAGAGTAATCACACCACAATTTAATACATTTCAAGCTCACTCTGTGCCCATGTCACCAAGAATGTAGTGGTGTTAACGTTGCTGATTTAATTATTTTCAGGACAGGCTACAACTAGCTATGGTCCATGACGTGAAATAAACCGGCATGCTAGCGTTATGCAGGGTGTAATGTGTTCGTATAACCAATGGTGGTAGTCTGCAGTCAATGTTAGTGGGATTCAGTTCCGTTAACATTTTGTGGCATTGACAATATGTACCAAGTTGTAAAATGAGCTACATGTGGGGACATTACTCCAGCCAGAGCTCCCAGAAATAACCTTCTTGTCAGAGTTGATGGTTACCGCTAGCCGTTAATAGTTTAAGTATTTCTTTATAGTTAAACCATAGGTTTTATTTGCTTTTTGATAAGTCGGGAGAAAAGCAGTTTGGAGAAACGCGTCAGCCCAGACGTGAAGAAATACCGTTGCATAATTAGATTGGTAATTTGGTCGGAACCTGTCTGTGAGAGCAGTCAACCGTCCCGTCATGACAATCAAACACGCTGGTCCATTCTTTCTTGTAAGGGACACTTTTTACAAGGAAGAGAGACACTTTTCAGTATTTAGTGAAGAATTAAGTGTAACACAGACTTGGAAATAAAACATATCCATGATGGACAGTTTGGCCCAACATATTTCCAATACCTAACAGCTGTGTTGTGTCAGAGTTGGTTTAATAGGAGACTGTATTCAACTTTTATTATTACATTTTTGAAGAATGAAGATTGTAATAACATATCAATTATCATATTACATATTAAAATCATATTATTGCTCCACAGTAATTAGATGTTCAGTAATTGAATGTACACTTCTTGTTTGCACTACAACAAATGACACTGCTGCTTAAATGACACCATTTGAGCGTTATTACGCTACACTGTGGATTGGGTATTTCACTTATTTGTATTATATACAAGCCTATTTGTACTTTTTACTATGTGTATATTGTTTTTTGTCACTATATTTAGTGTCTTTATATTGATATTGTTTATAAGATGTTTAATGTTCACTGGGGGCCTAGGGAGCGCTGTGATTTCAAATCCTATGTGTGCAACCTGTACATATGGCTTTTGACAATAAAGATGACTTTTACTCAAGCATTTCTTGTCTTGTCTTCTAAGGTTTCCTCTTGGTGACACACACAGGCTGGACCAGTGGACACAAAGAGACATCAGTGGACACAGACACATCACTCCAGACCACTCCGGCTCCAGAGTTCTGCACTAATCATTTTAAAAAAGGTACCGTAACCTTATTGTTACATTTAGAGACTGATGCCCTCTCCACCGTCAAGAAACTGGTGAAGACCCAGCTCCTCCAAGAATATCTCCTGGCGTAAAACTTTGAGAATGCACTTATCAATTTAATTTCTCAGCACTTTTGCACTTTCAACTTAAAATGGTGCAGTTTCTATGTTAGCAATATGCACCCCTTGTTTGTTCTTTCATTCTGTCGTAGCTTGAATGTTCTCCTCTTTTGTAAGTCGCTTTGGATAAAAGCGTCTGCTAAATGTAAAGCCTACTGTATTTAATTGTCTGTTTCACATATGGTGAACATGTTCTGTAGCAACAGAAGACCCATGTTGGTGAAAGTTACTTTAGATGATATCTGCCATCACAGTGAAAATGACTTATGTTTCACATACTGTTCTTTTTATGTTGTTTATCTCTTTATGTATGCGATTAGTGAAAAGGTCAGCGTGACTGTGGACCAGATGGAAAGGTGCAGAAGTCTAATTGAGCCAGTTGATCACCAAAAGGGTGGTGGAAATCACCTGATCCCATGAAAATCAACAACCTCTAAAAATGGATAAAGAATGAGATGGTATTTCATAGACATTTTACTCCTACAACAGCCCCAGTCCAACCAAGTAGTGTGATACTGTAAAACCTAGCAGACATAAATGTCATGTGCAGACTAGGGTCATCTAGGGTCATCACACCTCACATGGTATTTGGCCAAATCATTGATGATCTTGTTCACCATGGTGATTCCACTAGATGTTAATGGTCAGTAATTATTGTCATTAACATAACATTGTCCTACAAATCTGCAACTCAGACAGCTTCTTAAACCAAAGACCACTGAACTGAATGTTTTATTCACTGGTTTCTAGTACAAGTTCTTACTGTTCAACAACCACTAATTAGCTTCTTTATTAAGTCATTTTTCTACATTAATCCAATCTTTGTATGATCTACGATAGAAGTCAAATTGTGACTCCTGTGTATGTTTTATACCCTTTCTTTAAAGCATTGCTGTTTACCAGGACAATTTTGACATTCACAACATTCAGTTGTGATGGAAGGGAAAGACAAATACATTCTAATCTAGTACATCTGCTGGGCAACACTTAGCACAAGCATAAGCAAGTGAGCAAGATCAGTGATAATAACCAAACTAAACAACTTTGAGTACGTTACAATTTGTTGTATGCAGCTGTACAGGTTAAATGACAAAGAAAAACATGGGCCTGAAATAAAAAAAAATATCCTTGCTCATGTTTGGTCTTCCATGATTATGAATTGCTCCTAAGCATTTCAGGTGTGATGCTGTCACCGTTTCATTTCAGTCATCCCAATATCCTCCACTTTGTTTCCAGCCTCAACACAAAAATGAAGATGTACACATTAATTTATTCAGTCCACAATGTACACCTACTGAACTAGATTACGTTAACTGACGATATACAGCTTCACACATCAAAATGCAGGGCTAAGATACAGGGTGAGTGTTTATATAAGTTTAGCAAATTTACGCTAGCGCACATTAGTTTAGCATTAACAAAACACTTGATGCCTGAGCCTGAAGAACTAAGTTCTCTCTTGACCGTTCAAAATTGTTTATCTGAATAGTATAAGGCAACATGTGCAATCAAGAAGCTTACTAAACAAACTATTTTCAACACTTACCAGCAAAGCTGATGTCACTCTAGTGAGGTTCAGGGTCAGCTCACAAAACAATAGAGCTGAGTTTGCCTGAAGGGGCGGGTCTACCGACCGTCTCAGCATCACAACGGCTCCACCTTTTTGCCCTTATTTGGACTGGTTGGGCATAGGCGGGTTTAGAACATTGACTGAACTTTCTGTCCCGCGCCCGTCCGCACCCACAGAAATGTACAATATGACCTGCTCCTGAATGCTCTAGAATGCTTCTATTACAAACTGAAAAGAGCATTTTTAGGGAAAAATAAATCTACTATCTCAACACAAAGTGATCCACAGGTATTTCAATGTTTAGCCCATCATTTTGATAAAGTAACAAAAAATGCTGTTGCCAGGGAACACGTATCCATGTGTGCCATCACCCCGTGCAATGCAAACATCGCAGGGTAGGTCGCCTACCACATATGTTGTTCCCCACATAAAAAATACAACATTTGGTACTTGGAATTGGAATCTTTTTGTAAAATGTATTTAATGCAAATGTATACTTTGCAGGAGTCCAGAGACCAATGTCTGTCCCGCACCCGCAAGAAACAGTGTTGACCCACTGTGGGTCCCGTTGCAGGCCTCTACCCATAACCCTTAATTTTGGCTTCATTTCCACTGTTAAGAAATTCTATGGGTGATGTCATAGATGCTAGTCCACTTTTTCTACAGTCTGTGGCTACACTATTCATGGGAAGGGTTAGGGTTAGTCCTCCATTAGTCCTGAGGAGTGTCA
>JAIFZK010000179.1:387500-435000 GCA_027481765.1 Tenualosa thibaudeaui
GTTTGTCCTGCTAATAAATGAATTTCCCCTTTGTTATGATGCCAACACTTCAGCATTTTCAACTGAACTGACCGTCTCGCGTGGTCTGCCTCGCGGACTCGCGTGTATGTTTGGGCTGCCTCACGGACTCACCTGCTGTTGGCATCGGGTGCGGCTGGAGCCTCCTTCGGCTTCACTTCCACCTCCCCGCAGTCCAACACGAATGCGTCTCTGAAATCACAACACAGCATCCATGATCTACACAGCAGCACCTTTCTCTCTCTCTCTTTCTCCCCCACCCACACACACACTCTCACACACACACTCACTCACACGTGCGATGCTGGGGTTTGAAGCATCAACGTGATACGGTGCTCTGGGAGGAAAAGAATGTAAGCTAACGACACGTACTCACCGATTCTCGCGTGTGTGAACTGCTATCATTTTATTTCCACTGGCTGTCACGAGCCAGTCACCGCACATTATAGCTGTCGCCATCTCTGCTCTGACTGTAAAAGATTACAGAAGCATAGACATACATCTACTGTATGTGTACAAGCCTTTTGATTGCTGGCTCACATGGGCAGCAGCTCTGTTGCTGAGAATAGGTCGCACATATAAGACGTCACCATTGCTGACGTAGACATGAGTCTGTAAACAGCAGCCTCTCCAGTCGGCTGCGTGTGGACGTATAGCGCGTTTAGCTCTGTGGTCTATAGGGGAGGGGGCGTGTCTCCCTGCATACAGTGTGTGTGTTGGGTAGGACCTCCATTACAGAAAGGCCGACCAGCACACAGGTCCACTCCTGCTGGGCTCCAGCACATAATTTACAAAAAGAGCAGCAGTATTTTCACTTTCCCTGCTCAAAGGCATCTGCGAAAGCGGCCGCGCATCATCCTACTGCCTGCCTGCCTTTCCTTAGAGCGCCGCTCGAAGCCAGACAACAGGTAACTTGGCTGCTAACTTTCGTGAAACATTTGGCAAAGTCACCGTGACCCTTGGTTCACCTCATTGCAGAAGTATCAACCCGATCAGATCGAGAGAGGCCTTGAAGTCGGGGTTATGACATGGTTTGGGTCTGTCAGCTCACAGCGCCACGAAAGTTGTTAAAGCCCTTGCTGGAAGTGATTAAAATATCCCAAGTGTGGTTTGGTGCAGGGTCCAGGGCCTAGTGGGCTCTCGCCAAACATGGTCGATTATTACTGAACACGAGTTGGGTTCAGTATGACGCATCAGTGCTGTCTATTGTGCCTTTGCAAACTTCATCGTAGCTTAATTATGTCTGAAAGGAGAAGCTAACTAACCTTATAGGCTACTACTTTTACAGAGTTCATGTCAAATTGGTTCACGTCATTTGTATTTTTTAATGGTTGGAGGTGTTGTGAGTGTTTCAGACTGTAGTGGTTAAATAAACTGTGGCTCTCTGGCAGGGAATCCTCTGGGCTGGAAATTGTTTTATTGTCGAGATTCCCCGAGTATAAAGGGGGAGGAGACAGACAAGACCACTGAAGCGCGTGCGACCGCAGGAACGCAGCAACAGCGAACATGGCGGCCTCCCTGCTGAGGATCGGACGGCTCGGAGCCTTGAAGGTAACACAGTGTACTTTCTTAAATAAAACACTATTGGACGCGTGTAAGTCGGTGTGAATGGGCTGAAAACGATGCCCTGGCCAGAGAGGTCTTAGATTTGTGCATGTCGCTCAAATGTTTTCATCGGCTCTTGGAAAAGGCAAGGATGAAGTTGCAATGGATGTGCGCGAAAAACAGACTCGAATGAAAGTTCCACTGAAAGGCTGAAGTCGAGAGGCAGACAACCTTTGCATTAGATAATAAACTTTGCATTAGATAATAACCTTTGCATTAGATAATAAACTCTACGGATTCCATTCTGTATCAATGGATTGAAAAAAAACATCATGCTCTACCATCTCGTTGTTTTGCTATTTAATACAAGGTTATTTTAATATGGGCTAGGCTACTATCTGCAAATACTATGGCATTCAGTAAGTAATGGCAGCTCTTTATTTCTGCAGGTTTACTTAACGTTTATTAAGTTAGGTTTCCTTTTATAAAAATAATGTTTTTTGTGACATTCCTAGGTCAATAACAGACGGACTTTAGTTTTTTTAGATGGGGTATGTGCAATGAAACGCACTTATAGGTTACAGTCAGGTCAGTTATTTTTCAAATCAGGCAGAAATAGATTTCTCAACACACTTTTTTTTGCACCAAGGTCATTTCTTATACTGGAAAGATGTGAAGTCCCCTGGCTACAGTAATTTATTGTCAAATCCCACTTTAAGACCTCATCAGAGATATAAATGAGATGTGGCATGCAGATTTAAAAACAGCAAACTGAAAGTTGGCTTAATATTGATCTGAGCTTCCAGATTTAGCCATGGGAAAGCGCTATGACTGACTAACTTGACATGTGTGGCTACAGTGTATGCTGTTCTTGAACCTGGAGCTCAATAGAGCACATTACTTTACTTGAAACTCAACTTTACTTGAATGTGGCCAATCTACCTTTGATATTGCGTCTGTAGTAAGCATCTCCCCTTAATATTGTGTATGTAAGCATCTCCCCTTAATATTGTGTATGTCTGCAGTGCCATATATGGTATCTCTCAGATAGCAAAAGGTAACGGTTACTGGAGCTCAGTAATTTTGCCAGGTTTTGCAGATCAGTGGCCACTGTGTTGTTGTATGGGGTTGTAGAGAATGAGGGAAACGTGAGAAATGGTTTTAAAAATAGATTTGAAATGTCAACACACGCAATTCGCAGATTCCACATTCATAAGTTCCTAAATGGAATCATTTAAAAAACATTAACTGGTCTGTTTGGTGTCTACACAGACCTGCTCACATAGCCTGTTTTAGGTCACTGAGAATAGACCTACTCAGTCCTTTAGTGGAAGACGAAGACGGAAATAGGAGGAAATAGGAAGATGTTTATGTTAAGTTGAATTGTTTGATTAGGCCTATAGCCTATTTTTGGACAGTGAGATGGGTGGAGAATTCAACTCTGGGCATTGGGTTGATTTTTGCATCGTTAAAAGTGTCTGGAAAACCTAATGCTGTGCCCAAGGCCAAGGCATTTGCATTTGTAGGTCTACAAACATAAAGTGACCTAGGCTACTCAGTCATTTGTCATAGTGTAACTATATGCAAGATCTATTCTCAGTTAAGCCTCCATGTTTCCAGGTGATGAGTAGGTTACAGCCTGTTACTGTGGCGTAGGCCCACACAAATAAACTGAACGAGGCCTACATTTACACAAATAAACTGAACGAGGCCTACATTTACACAAATAAACTGAACGAGGCCTACATTTACACAAATAAACTTGCGCAATCATTTGTATTTTTTACTAATAATTATTATAATAATTTTATTTAGATCAAAATAATCTTAATAAAGGGTTTAAACCCATTGTCGTTTGTTATGAACTATTGGGCAAATTAAACGTCAATCCCATCTTGATTTAGGCCAATATTTAAAAATTGCTGCTGCTTCATTTCATCTTCATTCATGCCACAACATTTTTGAAGTGCTCTCACTAATTAACAATAGGCCTAAATTACTATGCAGCATGACATCATAGAATTTTAATACCTACCAGTATCTAGTAGAATTTGGAGTCTAACTGGTCCATGTAACATTTTGCAGTACTTTGTTCTATGTGCAGAATTCACATGAAAAAATCATCTTTCAAAAAAATGATCTTTCAGACTACTCACAAATAGATCATTTATGTTATTGTTTCATTTTACTACTGTTCGAGTGAGTGTTTTTTGAAATGAAAAATGCTGAATTTGAACCAGCACACAGGCTTGTCATTTGCTGTAATTGCATGAAGTTGTTACTTTTTAACCCCCATTATTCTCGTGGCAAATAGAGGGGGCAGCTACATCTGGGGTCCGATATGCACACAAATGTTACATCTGGGGTCCGATATGAACACAAATGTTACATCTGGGGTCCGATATGAACACACGTTACATCTGGGGTCCGATATGAACACACGTTACATCTGGGGTCCGATATGAACACACATGTTACATCTTGGGTCCGATATGCACACAAATGTTACATCTGGGGTCCGATATGAACACAAATGTTACATCTGGGGTCCGATATGCACATATATATATTATATTATATATATGTTACATCTAGTTTTCCATGCAGTGCTAGATGGATCTAACAAGCAGGCAACATTTAAGGATCTTTGGGCCCTAATGTGTCATTTTGGGGTCATTTTCAGGTCATATTCAGTTTTCTAAATTGCTGAACAATCAAGTGCATTTTAAATGGAGAGAAGATGAACTCAACCTCAGCTTGAACTTCATCTTGATTTGAAGAAGTTTACTGTAAATGAAATGCAGAGTAAGAATGTAAATGTAACGTTAATGCTAACTAGCCTGCTTTATGATGGTTTGCATCTGTCACGTTGTCGTTTTCCACTAATACATGTTATTCATACATTTTGAGCCAAAATTGGGGATGTCAATATTAAACCAAAAGGAGCGAAACCCATCCAAAACCAATTGGTGAATTCCAAAATATAGCCAACGTCATCCACCAGTGTCCAAAATCCCCAAATGATCCATTTTTACCTAAATATTTAATTCATTTATTAGTTTAATATCATTGTATCCAAAGGCTGTTTAGCTAAATTAGGTCTGCATGGTCTATATTGTACAAATATAAAATTATAATACAAATAACAAGATCAATTGCATTTCATGTAACATGTAATTTAAACCGTTATGGTAAAATTCACTCTTATGAGTTTATATTTGTGTTCTCAAAAATGGTCCATTTCTCTACACATTAATCAAAAATTGTTAACCTGCAACATGCACTTTAACTAAACAAAGCCCACAGGGTACCACCACAGGCTTACTGTCTGGGTTCATTTAGCACTGGGTTAGTTTATCACTTAACCACTTATATGGAACAGCCCTGTTTATTAAATGCCTCCTTGTTAAGCTGAGTAGCGGTGCACTTATAAAACTCCACGAGCTTCGCCGTGTACACAACCAACATGTTATATAGAATGTTTAATTAAATAAATACTTACCCTCACAAAACAAATGTTCTCTCTTTTTCAGTGATATCAGTGACACCCCTAGGTGCAGCAGCAAAAGTTCCAACAGTTGACTCCCATAGCGAAATCTGATTTGGTTTATAATATTCCCACACCAAAATCGCACACTATTGGCTAGACTGATATAGAAAACCACAACGTTTGCCTCTACCACTAAGTGTGGATAAAACTATTATTTTTTAAAATTCCGACAGAACTGTGAGTAGTATGTGGTATATCACTTAAAATAAATCAGTCGTACTGAATACAAAAAAACAGGCTCTCCAAGGCTCATTCGTAATACATGAGCAGATATGAGGCTTCGGCCCAAAGTGGCCAAAAATTGAAGGGATTGTAGGCATGACATATTGAACTGACGACTACGATTGTCTAAGACTTCAAGAGTCCAATGTTCCATCCATCCCAGATATACTCAGAAAATTAACAAAGCAGGTCAAATGCAAATAACATCTTTCTGCGAAGTAAGCCTAGGCCTACTGAAGGCAGGCGACGGCTGAAATGACCATCAGAGCAATGAATTTTGTGGCACTAACAGGGCACAGAAACAGAGGCTTGATTGTGTGGACATTCTGTAACAGTTACCAAATCTGACACTAATGTACATAACTCTGGGACACACTCAAAGGTTTAGATCTGAGCAAACCACACATCGCCTAAACAGGAACATACATACACATACCAAGGCCTTGCACCTGCCCAGCATATGACATATGATCAGTGGTCAAGACGATCTCTAAGGTCCCCACTATACAACATTCTGTACAGACTTGGCTAGATAGACTTGGGAGCAGTACACAGATGAGGATTATTCATTTGACAGTCAGAAAGGAGTCACAAGAAATCATATAAAATTATATAAAAGTTTCTACACACCATAATCCAGAGAAGTTTCTACACACCATAATCCACACACAGTTTGTGTGTGCATGCTCATCTGAGACGTATAAACCTGACCTAGTTCGTATTTGGTTTAACTTCAGTGTGTGTGTGTGTTTGTGTGTGTGTGTTTCAGTGTGTGCAAGTTGAGAGCTGGGCGTCTTTAAGACGAGCTCCATCTGCAGCTCTCAGCTCCAACTCCAAGTCTGGAGACAAGAAGAATTCCAAGAAAAAATCCTCAAGTGAGTCCCCCATGCCTGTGTGTGTGTCTGTCTGTCTGTCCGTCCGTCCGTCCATCTGTCCATGAGTATCCTGTCATTTGTACTGCCATTTAATTTAGTTTACTGACCTTAAGTATTTTCTGTTGTATTCTCAGAGTTAAAATAATATTAAAGTTCCTTCCAATTCCTTTGTCCCTGTTTGAAACACAGAGGTGCCCCTCCTATGCATTTTATGGTAAAATTATGGAGTGGTTAAAACCACTTGCTCCCAAAGACAGGGAATCTATGAAGTCAGAAATCTATAATTGTGTTTTATAAACACACAGAGCACACTGCTTCGAATGGAAGAGTCCAGAAAGTTGAGTGAGAGAAACTCAGAGGCTCTGATACTAGAGAATTGGTCCAAAAGGATTAGTCAAGATGTAATTGGTCAAAAAGGACTGGTCAAGAGCTCTAATTTGTCAGAAAGGACTAGTCAAGCTCTAATTGTGAGGCTGAAGGTGGAGACTGAAGACATTGAGAGATCTGAAGAAGCCCAGGAGAGGAGTGAAAATTCTGAGAAGCCTGTGAAGAAGTCAGGAGAAAAATGAAGATTTTGACAGATCTGATGAAGTTGGGAGAGGAGAGAAGATTGAGAGACACCTGTGATGTCAGGAGAGGAGTGAAGCCATCATGAGATTAGGAGGAGACTGAGGATATTATGGGGTTAGGTGGAGGTTGAAGAGATCATGCAAAAGGTGAGGAAGCATGGAAGACATGGTGAAAAAGCAGAAATATTTAAGATACAAAGTTGTGAGAAGTTGAATGGATTGTAGAGAAGATGAAACTGACAAGACTGAGTGATGACTGTGATCATGAGGGGCTCTAGCAAGATAAAGCTGCAGCAGGAACATGAAGATCAGATTTTAGGCTCTGGGAGGAACATGCTGAGGATCTGAATAAGCTCTGGAGAAGAATGACAAGGATTCTAAGGCAGGCGAGACAAAGGTCTGAGGCTCTAGAATGGGCAAAGTGTGATGGGCAAAGAAGAGTAAAGATCTGGTAATTTAGAGATCATCAATCTGGACTGTGCACCTTGCATACAAGGCGTTTAGAGATCATTGTTCTCTCATTACAATGGACATTACAATGTGTTTTCTGTGCTGATCAACCCTTTGTGTTACAGGCTGGTGGTATTTTTTTGTTTTTTTGTTTTGTTTTTTCTTTTGAATTTCATAAAATGTCTGCACAGTTTCACCCAGATCCACACCTGTGTGCCTCAGGAAACACTTGTCTGCCAACTCTGGATTGAGGCAATACAGTTTACTGCATTGCCTGAAAGTTTCATTTTTTAAAAAATGAAAAACCAAGACTGATTTCAAAGTGATCACTACCGCTAACAAGTATTAGTCATTTTATTTGGTCATCAAGACAATTTCTTTATTTCTGTAAGGTCCATTTGTTCATGGTGTCTAACTGGTTAATTGATAGGAAAGAAATAACGTTTCTATGTTGCAAAGTTTATGGATTTTACTGGGTTTGTTATACTGGGCTGGGGTGCATTTGCCAAAACCGTACTTGCTAACTAGGTATTGTTGGCAATGGAAAGTTGCATGGCAACCAACAAAGTTGCTAACATAGTTGTGTTAGTTAGTTAGCATCTATGGTTTTAGGAAATGAGCCCCAGGTTTTACTGGTCTGGTAGTCCTACTGATGCCTGTTTCTTTTAGTTGAGGTATAGCTCTGGGTTGGGTGGACTTGTGGTTGAGGGGCATTAGTGATAAGTGGGTGGAGCATTAGTAATACATCATCAATAATAAAGTACATAAGCAATAAGAGAATAGATAATCAGAAATAAAATGAAAATACTATAAACAGAAATAGTAAGAGAAAAGTGGACAAACCAAAAAAATAAAATGGGCAAACAAAATGGAGGTGGGGGTTATGGTGTATAAAAATCTGGTGGTAAGTGGGTGGAGCATCAGTTATGAAGCTGTTATTAAACCCGTGTGTTTATGCTCCTTCCCCCAAACCGTCCTAGAAGAGACCGCCACACAAACCTACTTTGATCTAGAGAAAATGGTCCAGCATAGAACATTTGTGGACTTCCCCAAGAAGGAGACTGTAGTGGCAGCAGCCGAGGCGGCCGTTAAGTCACCAGTGTCAGAGCCATTAGCGGCAGTTTCCGCTGCTCCTGCAGTTGAGTCTGTCGCTGAAGCCACCGTCCCCGTAGTTGAAGCCACTTCCCCCATTGCAGAAGCCGCCGTCGCCAGGGTCCCAGCGTCTGCAGAAGCTGCCGCTCCCATAGTTGAAACCGCCGCTCCCGAAGTTGAAACCGCCGCTCCCGAAGCCCCAGCTGCTGCTGAAGCCGCCATCCCTCCCCTTGTTGCAGAAGCGGCACCTGTAGTTGAAGTTGTTGCGGAAGCAGCACCTGTAGTTGAAGTTGTTGCGGAAGCAGCACCTGTAGTTGAAGCACCTGCAGAAGCCGCCCTTGCAGCTAAAGTTGTTGCGGAAGCAGCACCTGTAGTTGAAGCACCTGCAGAAGCAGCACCTGTAGTTGAAGCCGCAGCTCCTGCAGTGGAAGCGGTGGCAGAAGCCGCCCCTGCATCTGAAGTTGTTGCGGAAGCAGCACCTGTAGTTGAAGCACCTGCAGAAGCAGCACCTGTAGTTGAAGCCGCAGCTCCTGCAGTGGAAGCGGTGGCAGAAGCCGCCCCTGCATCTGAAGTTGTTGCGGAAGCAGCACCTGTAGTTGAAGCACCTGCAGAAGCAGCACCTGTTGCTGAAGGCACTGTTCCTGCAGTGGAAGCGGTGGCAGAAGCCGCCCCTGCATCTGAAGTTGTTGCGGAAGCAGCACCTGTAGTTGAAGCACCTGCAGAAGCCGCCCCTGCATCTGAAGTTGTTGCGGAAGCAGCACCTGTAGTTGAAGCACCTGCAGAAGCCGCCCCTGCATCTGAAGTTGTTGCGGAAGCAGCACCTGTAGTTGAAGCACCTGCAGAAGCAGCATCTGTTGCTGAAGGCACTGTTCCTGCAGTGGAAGCGGTGGCAGAAGCCGCCCCTGCATCTGAAGCAGCTGCTGCTCCCGAAGCTGCTGCTGAGCCTGAAGCCCCGGCGGTGGAAGCTACCCCAGCTACTGAGGCTGCGGCCCCTGAGCCAGCTGTAGAAGCTGCGTCCCCTGAGCCAGCTGTAGAAGCTGAAGCTCCAGTCGTTGAAGCTGTCTCTGCAGCAGAAGCCCCCGTGGTAGAAGCGGCAGCAGAGGTGGTTGAGACCCCAGTGGAGGCTGTGGTAGAAGCGGCTGCAGAGGTGGTGGAGGTCCCAGTGGAAGCTGAAGCTGTAGCAGAAGCTGTAGTTGAAGCTGTAGCAGAGGCACCTGCTGAAGCCGTCACTGCACCAGAGGAGCTGGTGGAGGCAGCTCCTGATGGTACACCCCTCTCTAACACATGCACTCTGCAGTCTCACACACACACTCCCTCACACACAAACATACACTCACACGCACTTGGTGTTCCCACACTTCCTCCTTTGTCCTCCACTCATCCCCTGTTGGACCCCTCCTTCTCCACTGCAGCTCTTCCTCTTGGTGAATAATTGACATTCTGTACCTCCAGTTGTCATTCCCCCAGGTGTCTACCTGAATCTCTCTAGAACCAATCACATTCCACTGTGCCACGAGAGATCCCACCCAAGCCCCCTGACAGCGGCCTGCCGAAGGCCTCATGAGTGGTACTACGCCCATCTGAACCCTAGACTTCACAGTTAGTGCTCTAATCAAGTGTGTGGGTGAATCTAGTGCCCTAATCAAGTATGTGGGGGAATCCATACTTAGTGCCCTAATCAAGTGTGTGGGGGAATCCATCCTTAGTGCCCTAATCAAGTGTGTGGGGGAATCCATCCTTAGTGCCCTAATCAAGTGTGTGGGGGAATCCATCCTTAGTGCCCTAATCAAGTGTGTGGGGGAATCCATCCTTAGTGCCCTAATCAAGTGTGTGGGGGAATCCATCCTTAGTGCCCTAATCAAGTATGTGGGGGAATCCATCCTTAGTGCCCTAATCAAGTGTGGGTGATGGGCAGGGCTGCATTTGGCCATTTCTGTAGTAACTTGTGCCTCAGCCCACCAGACAGATGACTTGACCAAAATAATTTTCTGTCATAGGGCCCAAAATTTCTAGCGGCGCCGATGTCTGTGCTAATTGGCAGTTACTATTCTAATGAAATGGGTGAAAGGTCTCCTGATCGGTGTCAAATGAATAAATTGGCAGACAGGTGGCTAAAGTGTCATCTTCAATTAAATTATATTTATACAGCGCCAATAGGATTCTCGTGGTGCTTTACAGCAAGAAGCACCCAAGAGCAACAGGGGCAAGGAAAAACTCCCTTATGTTAATTAGTCTAGGGAGAAATCTTGGGCAGGTCCACCACTCAAGGGGCTAACCAAACTGCCAGGGGTCTTGCAGGGAAAATACAATCATGATAGACTACAAGCTGTGGTTTTAGCTAAGCATCATAATAGTTCCAAAATATTGTCCCATAACGTTAAAGCCAGAAGGAGGCAGGGATGGCACTCAGCAGAGATGATTGTGGTGTAGGTGGACAGAGGAAAAGAACGCCACAAAAGAATGTGATTGGTTCTTCTGAGGTGCTCATCATCAGTTGATCTAAGTGATGACAATACTACAACACTTCTTCACTAGTTTAGTTTGGCTACTGCTAATCCTTTCAGCACTGCTAATACTGATCTGAGTTTCTAGGAAGGGTTGTTGCTAACTTTCTTCGCTACTGTGGTCGCTATACTGTTTTACCCAATGGCAGAATGACCAAGATGGCCATGGATGTTAGCAGTGACACAGTCTAGAAATTCAACATAGTTTAGTTCTGCAACTCAGATGTGCTTTCATCACATCACTGGTCCCTCCACATAGAGCATCCTGCTGTCACATCACCTGTCCAAACCATCACTAGTCCCTCACATAGAGCACACTGCTGTCACATCACTGGTCATACCAGCTGGGATCATGCCTGCTTGTCCATCTGGGGTTACCTTAGGTCACAGGGTCTTGCCTACTTGCCCTTCTGGGGTCACTTAAGATCACGGGGTCCTGCCTGCTCTCCTGGGGTTATGATGTCATGCCTGCGTGCTCATCTGGGGTTACCTGAGGTCACAGGGTCATGCCTGCTTGCCCATCTGGGGTTACCTATGGTCACGGGGTCATGGCTGCTTGCTCATCTGGGGTTACCTAAGGTCACGGGTCATGGCTGCTTGCTCATCTGGGGTTAACTAAGGTCACGGGGTCATGCCTGCTTGCTCATCTGGTGTCATCCCTGAGCCCTCCCATCAGGACACATTTGCACTGCTGTCAGCATGTGACCACTGGCTGCACAAACTCAAAACTCTGCCATTTAACATTTCTTCTGCCTATTTCTGCCTCTGCCATTATACATTTCCTCTTTCTGTTTCTGCCATTCTACACTTCCTCTTCCTGTGTCTGCCATTCTACACTTCCTCTTCCTGTGTCTGCCATTCTTCACCTCCTCTTTCTGTGTCTGCCATTGTACACATCCCTCTTCCTGTTTATGTGTCTGCCATTATACACATTTTCTTCCCGTTTCTGTCTGCCATTATACACTTCCTTTTCTTGTTTCTGTCTCTGCCATTTTATATTTCCTTTTCCTGTTCTTGCAGGTCTCCTTCCCCTGTCTCACCTATGTCTCTCCTCTTTCTGTCTCTCTCATCTCACTGTATGTCTCTCCTGTCCCTGTGCTTGTCTCTCTTTGCTGCTGTCTCTTGGCCATCGTTCATTCTCTCTGCTTGCTGCAGGAATCCCCTTGCCCCCCTGCTCCCCTCTCCCTCCCCTCTCTGTGCTAGTGGTATAGCGCCCTCTCTGGTTGGATTATTTTTCTTTTTATAATTTTTCTTTTTGGGTTTCAGCTCTTGATAAAGTTAATGTTAAACCCTATGTTAGCCTTTGTAATGTTACAGTTAATGTTAAAGTATGAATCCCTGTTGAATTTAATACTGCTGTAATTCAATGTTCATTCAATTCAAAGTTACTGCTAATGTTAAAGCTAATGCTAATGTACAAGTTACTGCTAATGTTAAAGCTAATGCTAATGGTTGATTTTGTGTTACTTCCGATGTTACTTCCTGTGTGGGTGATATGTTGCCCGGGTATATTGTGTTATTGTTTACCTTCCTTAGCCTTAGACTCCTGTATGTGATCTGTTAATATACCCTTATGAAGTAACCCTGTGGTCCCATGTGAGATGTCATGATACCTTTATGGAGCCTTACGAGGTGTTAATGCCCTATAGCCTCATGGGAGGTGTTACGATGCGGCATTCCATTGTGCTTGCTAGTCAGAAAAAAACAACCTTCGCCTCAGCAAAATGCAATGGAACAGTCATATAAGTCGGGATTACAAATCATGAACTCAGGGTAGGTTGATGTTGACAGAGTCGATTGGGTTGACATCACGGTAACATTATCGATGCACACGTTAGCTAATACCTCCACAAAAGTTACCATTAATTAAACACAGTTTCAAGCTGTGTTGTTGCTTAGGCTACATATTTTCGTGAGCACCATCATGCACCGTTTTTCTTCACTGACTACCGACTTGCAATGGAATGCAGCATAACACCTTTAGAGAGCCCTATAAGGTGTTCTAATGGTTGTAATCCTGTGGATATGAGGTCACACTTCTGCCCCTCCCACCCACCTGACTGTCCTCTCTTGTCCTTTCTTGTTCCTGATCTATCTGCTCCTGGAGTCTCTCTAGTCCCTTATCCTTCACCCTGCTCTTTATCGTGTGTGTGTGTGGTTAGAATGTGGTTGTGTGATGTGGATGCAATTTTTGATACTGTATTCATGCATGACATTTCTGTATTCTTCTTTTTGTTCTGGAATTGTCCAATCACAGGTGTGTATGTGAGAGAGGGAGGGAGAGAGAGAGAGCAAGCGATTATATGTGTGTGTAACTGTTCTCTGTGTGTTTGCAGTGGGGATGGACCCTATTCAGAAGCTCTTCCTGGACTCCATTCGCCAGTATTCTTCACAGAGCCAGTGAGTTTCTCTCTCTTTCTCCCCCTTTTCTGTCTTTCTCCCTTTCTCTCCCTCTCTTTCTCTTCTCTCTCTTTCTGCCTCTTCCCTCTTTTTCTGTCACTCCCAATTTCAATCTGTCTTTCTTTTTCTCTTTTCTTCTCTTTCTTTTTTCTTTCTCTCCCTTTCACATTCTTTTTCTCTCACCATCTCACTGTCTCTCTATTTCTCTGTCTCTGTTTCTCACAAACTGAATCAATTTGGCAAAGTGATGTTCAGGGGTATTGGCAAACTGGAATTAACACTAATCCTCTAGTCCTCTCTCAGTGTGTGTATGTTAAGTGTTTAGTATAAGTAAGAGTATATAAGAGTGTTTATATTATTGAAGAATACTCCCTGAGAGCTGGGACGCATCATCAGTGATGTATCCCGGGCTCATCAAGTGTGTCAGGTCAACTCGAACATCACACACCTTCACCCAGACGACCCAGCCCAACATCACACACCCTCACCCAGACGACCCAGTCAGACGACCCAGCCCAGCATCACACACCCTCACTCAGCCGACCCAGCCAGACTACCCAGCCCAACAACACACACACTCATCCAGACGACCCAGACCAACATCACACACCTTCACCCAGACGACCAAGCTGGGGATGATCAGACCCTGACTTGCATCCCAGCAGCAGATGAGGACTGGGCCACCCTCTTCAGCCAGAGGCTGTGTTGGGTTTGGGTAGGGGTCTGTCTGAGACCGCTGAGAGGGAGCCACAAGATGTTGCAGCTTCCATATAGTGCCGTGCTACTGAGGCTAGGGTTGGGGTTAGCACAGGATGTTACTGCAACCCTAGGGTAAGGGTTAGAGTTAGCACAGGATGCTACATTTACATTTATGCATTTAGCAGACACTTTTTATCCAAAGTGCCTTACAAAAGAGGATGGCAATGTAAGTGCGAAGTCGCATCGTCACATACCTCCACCCATATGTCTAGGCGCGCCGCAGACACAAGGCCGAGGAAACAAAAACACAATAACTCACTTCAGTACCCGATGCAAAGCAGTGCCCCAAAACCCAAACCTGTGGGGAATACAATGAAAAAAACACATATAAAATAATAAGCTACCCCATACATATACAACGACCACTGGCAGAAAAATAACTAGTGACACGAAAGGCCTGTACAATAAGCCATTGAAGTCAATTTGACTGTAAGGCCAAAAAGCACAGAAATTCCAGTCCAATAATGGCCAAAAGCTTGCCTCCGGAGGAATCAGCAGTCCGTTGTAAAAACCGGACCCCCTTTGAAACAATGGAGTCAGGTTCGCCCCTTTTGTGCTACCCAACCCCACATCATTACCAGGCTTATGTTGCCTCCGCTTACCAACTCCGCTATTGCGAAAGGCCTTTCTTCTAAGCCTAGGTCTCGGTGAGGGGATCTCAGCAGTTACTGCTGCTTGTGTCAGGGAAGGAAAGGGTTAGGGAAGGAGACAGCGTCGGCCCAACTTGAGCCTCAACCTGGTCATTAGCTGATGGGGAAACTCTTTGGTGGATCCACCACCGGCGGGCCGATCTCCAAGCAATTCGCCGCAAACAGAGTCTCTGCCGCCACTGTTGAATCAGGCCCCAACAACTCTGCCCCTGCAGAATCAATCTCCGTTGAGCGCGTCACCGAAGGAAGGGCTACAGCTGGAATTTCCCATGGCTGATGGTAGACACACATTGATAAACTATGTGTGTACTTTCGGCAGTGACCACACCAACACTCCGGAGCCTCTAGGCACAATGAAGTATGGTGGCGATGACTGCAGCAGTGTGTGCAGAAGAGCTCATCCCGAACCTCCGGACGTCAGGAACAGGGTCCGCTACCAGGATCGATCCCCTTCCCAAGCTGTTGCAGTAGGAACCTCTGGGAGGAGAAGTAAAACTGATGACAAAAAACTGACAACTTGGGGAACTGCTCCTCCAAAGCCTCGACCAGCACTGGAGTTGCCTCCTGCCAATCATCCTCAAGCTCAAGCCACCTGAGCCATTATAAATGCACAAAAAGAAGGAAAAAGATGAAATCGCGAAGTAACGGCAACCGGAAAAAAAAAAAAAAATTCTACCACTGACGGTCTACTTCCCCACAGTCACTGGGATCCCACCGCTGCCACCAAATGTAAAGGAGGTGACCTCGTGGCCCAGGAGTTGTAGACACATCAGATACAAAAAAGTTTAATGAGTGGCAAAATATTTTATTACAACCAAAATCCCTCAAATAACCGCATGAAATAAATTTTCTAAACACTAAAAATGACAAAAGAAATTAGGCAGGTATTAGACAAAATAAACTAACAAACCAAAACAAACTAACAAACAAAATCTGACAAAAATCAAAATAACGTGCGGTGTGTCACACAGCTGACTCTAAATAAACACCGCTTGGAAAACCCGACGACTCTCAGCAGCCGCAAGTATTGCGAGCCCCCCTCACGTCCCCGCACCGGGACTTAAATAACAGGTGAGGTCTCGTCACTCAATTAACAGGCTTAATTAAATAATTAGGTCAACAATGACCAGGGTACCCCTACCGCACCTGCAGAACATGAGGCACACACGCCCCCTTTTGCGCGACACACACCACACCATACAAATCATATCCTAAAGAAAAAATAAAGACACTACCATAACAGAACTAATGTGCACTATAAGTTACTGTTAAATCAAAAACACCATTAGAGACAAAAAAGGAAACAAAACCAACTATTTCTATAAACACACTTAAATTAATAGTGCGATGCGACGGTGCGAAGTTGCATCGTCACAAGCAGCTACGGCACAATGAAAAACTAACAAAGAGTGCATATTGCTAACATAAAATTTGCAGTATTTTAAGTTAAAGTGCAGTATAGAAAGAGATTAAGAATAAGAGGTTACGTGCATTCCTGGTAGCCAGGAGATATCCTTGGAAGAGCTGGGTCTTCGAGATTTTCTTGAAGGTGGAGACGAGCAGTTCAGTTTTGGAGAGGTTTAGTTGAAGGTGATGTCCTTTCATCCATGCACATGTGTCAGAAAGACAGTCCGAGATCCGTGTTGACACCGTTGAGTCGCAAGGAGGAAAGAACAGATAGTGTAGAGCAGTGATAAGAGAAGCCATGGGAATGGATGATCAAGCCCAGTGAGGTGGTATACAAGGCAAAGAAAAGCGGGATGCTTCCACATATTCAGTTCAATTCAATTCAATTCACTTATATTTATAGAGCGCCTTTTACAATAGTATTGCTTCATGGCACTTTACAGCAAGGAGTACCCAAGAGCAAGAAACCTAAAAAGAAACCTAGGGCAGATCCACGACTCAAGGGCCTAACCCAACTGCCAGGGGTTATGCAGGAAAAGTACAATCAATAGTAATTATGACAGACTACAAGTTGGTTTTAGCTAAGCATCATAATAGGTCCAACATATTGTCCCATAACATTACATGGTAGTCAGTCCATAGGTGGTTAACAAGAATTATGGCTGGAGAGTGTAGTATTAGCCAGACATAGTGTTAAAGTCAAGGAGTGAGATGGGTCATGGGGTAATAAAAAGGGTCCATTTTGACAGTGCCATTTTGAGGGGGGTGTCAGTCACAAGGCCTAAGGAAAGGAGAGCCGGTCCTGGCATGGGTGTCTAGAATGGGCCTCCCGTAATGTTGGTTGTAGTTAAAGGTATTGAGAGTGTCTGCTTGTCGGATGTGGGTGGGGGGTGGGGGGGATTAGGGATTATTCCACAAGAGAGGCGTACTGTAGCAAAAGGCTCTTCCTTCTATTGTAGACTTTGATATTCTCGGGATTACAGGGAGAAGGAACAATTAAGTCTTTAATATATGTTGGAACACAGCCATTGAGGGCTTTATAGGTTAGAAGGAGTATTTTAAAATCGATTCAACTAATAGGTAGCCAGTGTAAGGAAGCGAGGACAGGAAAGATTTGTTCATATTTTTTAGTCCTAGTGAGTGTTAGGGCAATGCCATTTTGTATTAGATGTAGGTTTAAGACTGGTATTACAACACCCAGAGAAAAGAGCATTGCATGTCTTAAATTTTCAGCATCCTCAAAAGACAGGAACTTCCTAACCTTAGCGATACTCGTTAGGTGGAAGAAGGATGTTTTTGAAATGTGTTCTACATGACTATGTAGAGAAAGCTCTTGATCAATTATTACCTTTTGTGTTACATGACAGTGAAAGGCTACTGAGTAAGTTTTGGTGATGAGGTAGAATGTTAATCAGCTGTTTAGGGCCTATTATTATAACTTCAGTTTTATTAGTTTCTTATTTAACAAAAGAAATTGTGAAAAATGTCTTGAAGGCATGAATCAAGTTTAGTTATAGTCATTTTAGGTATGGTCATTAGGCTTCTTAGAAAGGTAAAGCTGGGTGTTGTCCTTATAACAGATCCCAAAAGTAACATGTAGAGGGAGAATAACAGGGGCCCTAGCACTTAGCCTTGGGGTACACCAAACTTTACTTTGGTGTGGGATGATGACTCATTATGAGGATGTACAAACTGATGTTTGTATGATTGGAACCAGGCTAATGTAGTCAGATGCCTGTCGTGTGTTCAAGCTTGTGTAGTAGGATGCCATGGTCAATAGTGTCAAAGGCACTAAGATCCAATAGGATTAATATTGATCTATATCCATTATTAGATGAGATAAGGAGACTTTGGGACATGCCCTGCTATGAGTAAGTCATTTATAATTTTAAGTAATGTCTCAGCCAGTAGAGGGAGAGCAGTCTGAAGAAGATCGGTTGGGATAGGATCCAGTAAGCACATTGAGGCTTTAGTTTGGGAGATCAAGTAATTTTTTGATATACTGGTGGGTGTGAATCAATCGCGGTATGCTACAGGTTGCCTAGAACTAGCTGTAACCATCATATGTGGCCCAACGGTATCTGAGGTTACAAGGTAGTTGTTTAAGTCTAATTGATTCAGTTTTGTCATTAAAAAAGTTCATAAAGTCATTGCTGCTCAGAGTTATTGGAATGGAGTGGTCACTTCACTCCTACTTTTTGTTAGACAGGATAGTGTTAAAAGAATATTTGGGATTATTTTTATTGTTTATATGTGAGGAATAATATGTGATTTGGCATTGGCATTGTGAAGTGCTGTCTTTCCAAGCAAGGCGGAACACTTCAAGTTTAGTGGCATACCATTTCCAGTCTGTGCGCAGCTTGTTTTGAGTGAGCGAGTCTGTGTGGTATACCAGGGGGCAATTCTTTCTTGTTTTCTAGTTTTCTTTTTAAGTGGTGTAATAGAGTTGAATGTGGAGTGTAGTGCATTTACAACATTAACATTATTGACAAAACGAGGACTCTTCTATTAGCAGGTTTACCACTACCTCTGGCTTAACTCACTCAGGTTTACCACTTAATCACCTTGTTGGAATACCCCCCAGGCTCAGACATAACTCTCATCCTGAGATTGCAACCCAGACCCAGATGTAACCTTAACCCTACTAAGTAACCCAGGATAATGCTAACTGCCACCACACGGCATTCTGGTTCGCTGGGGGCCGTCTAACCTTCTTCTCTGGGATGCTGGGCGCCGTCTAACCTTCTCTGGGATGCTGGGGGCCGTCTAACCTTCTTCTCTGGGATGCTGTGGGCCGTCTAACCTTCTTCTCTGGGATGCTGTGGGCCGTCTAACCTTCTTCTCTGGGTTGCTGGGCGCCCTCTAACCTTCTCTGGGATGCTGGGGGCCATCTAACCTTCTCTGGGATGCCAGGGGCACTCTAACCTTCTTCTCTGGGATGCTGTGTCTACAGTAAGAGGTGAAAGGTTCTGAGCTCTGTAGGGAGCTACGATTTTCCTGCGTCACACCTGACCTGCGATTCTCCTGCTAATCCCCTGTACTCTTGACGTTGACTTATGCACTGCTCTTCTGGACAGTGGATTGTTAGGCCACACCCATTCTTGCAAAGCTTGCTACAGGTGCATCTGACAACGTTCATTGTTGCCGGTTGTTTGTTAACCCGAGTCGCCACTAGATGTCAACCCTCACCCCACCCTTAGAGCTGATTTCTTTTAGAAGACTGGAAGGGATGCTGGCCCTCCCTGACCCGTGATGGCTTTCCGAGCTGCCAACTCTCTCTCCAGTCGTCACCAACTTGTTCTTGGATGTTTGTTTCTGGGGAGGGGGGCAAAAAGTCACATATTATCTGTGTGTGTATGTGTGTGTGTGTGTGTGTTCAATCATCTAATGGACGTGTACAGTGTTTGACGTGTGTGTGAGTCAGGGCTTCAGGCAGACTGGTTCATGTGTGTGATGTTCTAACCTGTGTGTGTGTGTGTGTGTGTGTGTCTCAGGGCATCAGGTGGTCTGGTGGAGGCGGGTCCTGAGTACCAGAAGGCTCTGGCAGACGAAGTGGCCAAACTGCAGCGTCTATACGGAGGGGGGGATCTGGACTCCTTTCCAGAATTCACCTTCACAGGTATTCACACACACACATACACACATATACACACAGAGTATTTACAGCAGTGTCACAGCTGCATAACCCCCCAACACACAATCACACACACACACACACACACACACACACACACACACACAGCACAGCATGGACACAGTTACATACAAGTACACAGGTTCACACTGTTCTTTTTCTAATGTAAGTATTTTTCTCTTTCAGAGCCCAAGTTTGATGAAGTAGCTCCTAAATAAAGGAGGCCGTCAGCCCAGATGCACCCCCACCCCCCAGATCCACCCCTCCCCAGATACCCCCCCCCAGAACTCTACTGTCTCAGAGGAACCTTTAGTTTCATTTCTATGTGGGAACCTGATGGCCTTTTAGCCAAGAACTCTCTCACACACACACACTCCTGATGAGAAAACAGGATGGCTTTTTGTCAGTAGCCATAGCAGAGAGACACACACACACACACACGGAAATGTGTCTGACTTGTTGCTTGTTAGGGGAAGTGTTGGCAGCAGGTGTGGTCATTAGGGCCTAACTGCAGGTGTGGTCATTAGGGCCTAACTGCAGGTGTGGTCATTAGGGCCTGACTGCAGTGTCAATGGGGCTTCACTAGAGGGAGCTGTGTGGAATGTCTGTATGTATGTCTGATGAGGAATGTCTGTCTGGAAATAAATACTACTGTGAACGACTCTGTAGTACTGTGGAATGTGTTCTGGAAACTGACTGTTGCTGAAATGTGATGTATTTTTTTTGTATGGAAGTCAAATATTTGATATTTTTTATGCACATAGAGCGCACGTGCATAGAGGACACAGGCCTTTAGGAAAGATATTGTTTGGGATGTTTTATATATTATTTAAAATATAGTAATAATAGACAATGCTTCATTTTATTGAATATCTGGTATTATTTGACCCCCAAAAATCGTTTGTTTTTTATATATATATATGTTTGACCCCCAAACAGCCTTGTTAATAATTGAGCGTCTCCAAAAAGGAAACAATTTTAAATTATAAAATTAAAAAAAATTAATTTTACCTCATTTTAAACTTTTTGTTTATCAAAAAGTGGAATAACAATAAACAATTATTAACAATAATTCATTTCCTCCTATAAAATATTAGAGAGAGATAGAAAATTCCATTATGATAATGATTATCACATGAGCATTTCCAAAAAAGAAATGCATTGGGCCACATTAGTCCCCCACATTCCATTAGTCCCCCACATTCCATTAGTCCCCCACATTCCATTAGTCCCTCACGTTCCATTAGTCCTCACATTCCATTAGTCCCCCACATTCCATTAGTCCTCACATTCCATTAGTCCTCACATTCCATTAGTCCCTCACGTTCCATTAGTCCTCACATTCCATTAGTCCTCACATTCCATTAGTCCTCACATTCCATAGACGGCCTGCAGGAACTGCCAAGCAGAGAAACACTCCCTTGGACAATTGATACTGAATACATAAAAACACACATCTACAGCTTGGACAACGCTGTCCTGTACAAGGGTCTGCCCATCACCTCTCAACACAGGGCACAGGGGTCTGCCCTGGTCCGCCCATGGCCTTCATGACCTCAGATGTTGTAGTCCTCCTGGTCTTTCGGCCCATCTTGAAGGCTGCATGAGGCTTCAGGCTTGGCAGAACCTTCAGGGCACTGTAGTCCTTGGAGCCTGTAAAGAAAGACAACTGTTTGATGTACATTTATCCAAAGGCTAACTTATGGCTCAAAAAATGCACAAATTCAAAATATACAAATCTAAGAGTTATGTTGATGTTATAGTTTATACCTTGAGACAAAGACTCTGTCTGCACATGGAGCTTCTCCTCCTGCTGTCCCACATGAAGAAGCTTTTCGCTGAACCTCCTCCAGGTCACACACATTTTGTTTTGATTCTTCTGTATGAAGGACTTAGAGTACACAATTGGGGGGGGGGTCATCAAAACAAAACTAATAAGATAAGTGTGAGAGTGAGAGAGAGAGATGAGATTGAAAGAGAATGTGTGTGTGTGATAGAAAGATTAGGAGAAAGAAGGAGAGAATGTGTGTGAGACAGAGTGAGAGAAAGAGACAGAGAGATGATGTGTGGAAGGGAAAGAGAAAGATAGCGAGAGAGAGAATGTGTGGGTGTGAGAGAGAGAGAGACAGAGTGAGAAAAAGATCAGATCAAGTATGAGAGTATAACTGTAATATAGAGAGAGAAGAAAATGTATTAATTTCTGCATACATATATGTATATAAATATATCTATATAAGTAAAGAGAGAGAGGGTGAGAGAAAGCAAGAGTTGTACAGCATGACACATGAAAGGTTTGTGGCGGCACTAGGCTATAGGATCCAGAGCAGAGGACCCGAATATGAACAAGGAGATAGGAATATATGTGGAAGTTGAAACATCCTTTAAATGTTATTAGTAGCCGTCATCCTTTAAATGTTATTAGTAGCCGTCATCCTTTAAATGTTATTAGTAGCCGTCATCCTTTAAATGTTATTAGTAGCCGTCATCCTTTAAATGTTATTAGTAGCCGTCACTGAATTTTTGTGTAGTCTTACTGTCACCACACATACAAGTCTTGGCAGAAGGGTTAGGGTTAGGGTAGGTTAAGTCTTGGCAGAAGGGTTAGGGTTAGGGTAGGTTAAGTCTTGGCAGAAGGGTTAGGGTTAGGGTAGGTTAAGTCTTGGCAGAAGGGTTAGGGTTAGGGTAGGTTAAGTCTTGGCAACAACATGACACAGGAGATAAGAGAACCTATGTGCACTGTTGTGTTATCTCCGGTGTACAACAACGCCAAAATCAAGGTACCGGGTGTTTCACATGTAAAGGTATTTGATTTTGACATGACGCTAAAATGAACGCCAGCCAATGAAATGCTAACAGCTAGAGGGCCCTTTCCGGATGGCCCCAGCCGTGTTTCAACTACCCCATATATTCCTACCCCCTTGGTCGTACTCCCTTGGTTCATATTCATATTCACAAAATAAAAGCAGCAAAGACTGAAAAGCCACATAAATGTGCTAAATGTGTTCGTAGCACATTAAAAATACATTTTTAAAGGGGTGCAATCCAGACTGACTAGTCTAGAGAGAGAAGACTAGTCTAGACTAGTTGTGGAGATTTGTGGGAATACTAGTGAGCTAACATAGGCTATCAATTCTGCAGACAGATAGGGATGTTGGGCTGGCAGTATACTATGTGTATACTTACACATCTCATTTTTTTTGCGTGGCTGCATTTCTCCACATTAGGTAGCATAAGCATTCTAGTGTTTTTAAACAGCAAATACCTCAAAGTGGCTGGTGTCTCGCTGTGAAGATCGGTGAAGATTCTCTCCAGGTTAGGCGGGCTTTAGGCGCTTGTTCTTTGCTGGGATTGGCAGTCAATGTTGGGGCATTTCAAGGCATTTGCATAGCACCAATTTGATTGGTGAACGTAGACAATCCGGCAATCGGATTGGCCCTGAGATCTTAAACGTAGACTCTGAACCAATGGGAGAGCCAACTGTGTGCTTCGGTTGAACATTGACTTTGCACTTCTGTAGACTCAACTTCTTAGGGTCACTGACCCAATACAAATTTCAGACAGTGTTCCAGATCACCACCAAAATTTAATAATTTGTTCTTTCTTCTACCCACGTTCATCCACATCCATGCAGTACTTTTTGAGTTATCTTGTTCACACACAAACAGACAAGACAAACGCTGGCAAAAACATAACCTTCTTGGTGGAGGTAATTTGACTGAAAAACTGCATTTGTCGCAGGTCTCAGCGTTTGATAGACTGGAATTATGTGAGTTAAAAGGAAAACCTCTGATCACATGTTTGCAAACTGCTTTAATTGTGGACAACATATATAACCTACTCTTATTTATTACAATAATGATTTGGTAACTGGAGCCGGACGCAGTAGAAATGTCTGATTTTTTCTACTTTTAAGAATAGTGTGTCAGTACACAGTCACAGTCACGTCTACTTGCTGCAGTGGAGAGAAAGGGTAAGAGGCAGAAACCAACAACCACAGATTTCAGCTAGTGTTGCTACACGGACCACAATATTGAGAGCACAAACATGGCGACATCCCTACTACGAATAGGACGACTCGGGTCGCTCAAGGTAAGTCATTTTTGTTTTTAAAAGATAATAACTTGATGTGGCAGGTCAGTACTTTTCATTACAAATATTGCAGAGGGAAATTATGATCAATAATAGATACTAACTGTAACGACAGGGTTTGTACTTTCTCTTGTCCTTTAGACTACTCAGATTCAAATTCGCTATGATAGCCAGCTGACGTTAGCTGACATTCCTCCTAGGCAGAGGGTAAAAACCCTGGTGTGCGCTGTCCTTTTCATTTAACGACCATCATTTCCATCTTTAATGGAGAACTATACATATTTAGCATATGAGAGGAACGCCATCTCCCCCGACTTTCTGGGTTTCTTCAGGACTTGTTGCATAGCTACTGTTAACGCCGTCACCTTTGTGCAGCTAGATGCATTTCACCGCATCAGGGTCGACACAGCTAACAAACTAGTTTGAAACCTTTGAAATTTAAGTCGATGTTTATGTTATGTTCTTTAATTGTGTTGTGTTCATTCATTGTGCTGTCGCTTGAATGTTATCCTCTTTTGTAAGTCGCTTTGAATAAAAGAGTCTGCTAAATGCCTAAATGTAAATGTTATTTAGCTGACGTTTGTGCATGAAGCGACATACAGATAGCAATGAAACACTAACGTTAGGCTTATATTTATTAAAACTAGGCTAAAAATGATGTTGACTAGCCTATTGTTGCATGACAGGAATAGTCCTAGGCCTGGCGGTAACAACAGTAAAGATCAACATCCAATACTAATTTAGATGCAGTTAATTCATCTACGACATAATACAGTACAACGTATGATAATTCTGGGCTGAAATTGTTATTATACAGCAGACAATGGCCCACTACAGTAAAAAAAAAAAAAAAAAAACCTCTGCAATCCAGAATAAGGGAAGACAAATAACAAGATGCTGTATTCTGTGTTACAAATAAAATGCTATATGTTTCAAATGAAGCACAGAAATGTACTGTACTGCAGTGGCCTAAAACATCGACCTAAACCCAACAGGACAATCTTATTTTTTGTCATCGCTGTGTAGTATAATCTAAACCTTATAACAATTTAAAAGGTGACATTTTCTTTATTTTGGAACCTAGATGTGTGTGTTGCCTCAGCCTAACTGGTGTTTGGGCCAAAAGGGGCAACACAAGTCAAGTCAAGTAGGTTTTTATTGTCGTTTCAGCCATATACACAGTACATAGTGAGACCAGACAACACTTCACAGGGAACAATTGGTGATACACGTAACTGTTAAAACACAGTATGGACAAGACAGATACGTAATAGTGCCTACATACAGATTACATACAGACTACACAGATTCACTCACACACGCATTCCACACACACAGCTACACACGCACACGTGCACACTCTTGTACACATATGTACATACATTACAACACAGTTGTAAACAATTGGCAGGTCAAAATACAGGTGACCTAAAACAAACACGCTAGACAGGGCATGGCTTTTAGCAGAGCACTGTGGCTAGTGGTGTGATTTGTAAACAGAAGACTGTTCTATATAAATATAAATAATAGCAGCAAGGCTAGGGGTTATGATTTGTAAACCAGAGACTATTCTACATAAATATAAGTAATAGCAGCAAGAAAGTGCGGGGGCATAAGGTGCAGTGTGCTGTGACGCGCTGGTTTGCATCCTGAGTTACTAAGAAATTCCAGTCCAATTGCACTACAGGTTGTTCAACAGTCTGACTGCCTGCGTGAAGAAGCTCTTCCCCATTCTGGAGGTGCAGGCAGTGATACTGCGGAACCTTCTGCCAGATGGTAGTAGGGTGAATAGTCCATGGGAGGGATGGATAGTGTCTTTGGTAATGTTCTTGGCTTTCCGCAGACAGCGGGTGCTGTAGATGTCTGAGAGGGGGGGCAGAGAGACTCCAGTGATCTTTTCGGCTGTCCTCACAATCCGCTGCAATCGCCCTCTGTAGAAAGTTGTGAGGATGGAGGTTGGGAGATTGGTTTTACGGAGTCTTCTCAGAAAGTGCAGACGCTGCTGGGCTTTCTTTGTGATGTGTGTGGTGTTGAGAGTCCATGAGAGGTCGTCAGTTATGTGTGTGCCCAGAAACTTTGTGCTATGGACAATCTGTACTGGAAGGTTGTTGATGCACAGTGGGATGTGTTTATGCAAAGTCCGCCTGAAGTCGATGATGTTCTTTTGTTTTGTCCACGTTGAGGGACAGGTTGTTGTTGGTGCACCAGTTGCTGAGCTGAGCCACCTCTTCTCTGTACGGGGCCTCGTTGCCTCCGCTGATCAGACCCACCATGGTAGTGTCGTCAGCAAACTTGATGATGTGGTTTGAGCTGTGCGTTGCCGCACAGTCATGGGTGAGGAGTGTGAACAGCAGTGGACTGAGCACGCAGCCTTGAGGTGCTCCAGTGTTCAGTATGGTAGTGCTGGAAGTCTTGCTCCCGATCCTGACTGCTTGTGGTCTCCCCACCAGGAAGTCCAGGATCCAGTTGCAGAGGGTTGTGTTCAGGCCAAGTTCACCTAATTTCGTTATCAGCTGCTGAGGGATGATGGTGTTGAATGCTGAGCTGAAGTCAATGAACAGCATACTGACATATGCGTCCTTTTGGTCCAGATGAGAGAGAGACAGGTGGATGGCAGTGTTGATGGCATCGTCTGTGGAGCGATTTGGGTGGTATGCAAACTGCATTGGGTCCAGTGTGGCTGGTAGTTGTGACTTGATGTGTCTCAATACCAGCCTTTCGAAGCACTTCATGATGGTGGATGTCAGTGCAACTGGGCGGTAGTCATTGAGGCAGGTCACTGTGGGTTTCTTCAGAACGGGTATGATGGTGGTGGTCTTGAAGCAGGTGGGAACGATGGTGGTGGCCAGGGAGATGTTGAAGACGTCTGTGAAGACGTTTGTCAGTTGGTCCGCACACTCCCTCAGCACACGGCCTGGTATGCCGTCCGGCCCTGCAGTTTCCGTGGGTTTACTCTGAGTAGGGTCTTCCTCACTTCAGAAGTGGACAGGCACAGCACCAGGTCGTTAGGGGGAGGGGTGTCCTTTCTCACCTCTGAGTCGTTCTGTTCCTCAAACCTTGAATAGAATTGGTTTAGCGCCTCAGGCAGGGAGTCATCACCACCACAGGAAAGGGGGGCACAGGAAAGCTTGAATAGCTTGTGTTTCTGATTCTGATGGAATTTTGGTAGGACCTTCTTTAGATTGGCATGGTTGAAGTCGCCGGCAACAATAAACAGTGCATCTGGGTGATAATTTTGTAGTTTACTGATGGCTTCATAGAGGTCTGTTAGCGCATTGTTGCTAGTGCTTGGTAGAATGTAAACAACGGTAATGAACACGGACGTAAATTCTCGTGGAATGTAGAAAGGTCGGCATCTGACAGTCATGAACTCCACTAGCGGCGAACAGAAGTTGGAAACGAGCACCGCATTCCTGCACCATTCGTTGTTAACGTAGATGCATAGCCCACCTCCCCTGGTTTTACCTGACAGTGTAGCAATCCTGTCGGCTCGGAAGGCTAGCAGTCCTGGTAGCTGGATAGCGGAGTCCGGTACACTATCGTTAAGCCATGTTTCCACAAACATGAAGATATTATAGTCCCTGTATGTCCTCTGAGCATACCGGTGAAGTTGAATGTAATCCAGTTTGTTGTCTAGAGAGCAGACATTTGCTAACAGGATGGAGGGGACAGGTGGCCGGCTGGTGTTAGCTTTCCATCTAGCTGGGATTCCTGCCCTCTTACCACGCTTCCGGGTTCTTGCACACTGCTTCCGAGGTCTCCTCTTCCGGCAAGCCTTGTTTGGGGACCTCGTCCGACGGTGCTCTCTGTGATAGAAGTGCTAATGATCTGCAGTAATGTGTTCCTATTGCAACCTTGTATTCCATTGTATTCCAACCTTGACACATATTCCATTGTTTCTGCTAAAAAGAGCCTATGCCAGGCAGGAAAAACATAAACAAAACACAGATAGATTAGAAAGCAAAGATAGATTACTGGTTAAACCCAGACTATAAAGGGAGGTTTCTGGTTGAGCCCAAACTTCAAAGGGAGTTTACTAGTTAAGACCAAACTGCAAAGCCAGGTTACTGGTTAAACCCAAACTACAAGTTACTGGTTAAACCCAATCTGCAAAGCCAGGTTACTGGTTAAACCCAAACTACAAAGGCAGGTTACTGGTTGCCTCTTGGTTACTGGTTAACTCGGGTACTTTGGGAGTTGCTACTGATGCCTAAAAGAACCCTGCATTCAGCATCACTTGGTTCATGGAATAGCGCTCTGACGTGTGTGTGCATGTGGTTTTGTGTGTGTGTGTGCCTTTGCTTGTGTATGTGTGTGTGTGCGTGTGTATGTGTGTGTGTATGTGCCTGTGGACAGAGCGCCCAGTGGGGAGCCTGGCGCCTCCTGAGGGGTCCCCCAGCTGCGTCTCTCTGTTCCAAACCAGAGGAGCCCAAGAAGACCACACCCCCTAAAGCCAAAGCACCCAGTAAGACACGCCCCTTCTTGTCTGTCATGTCTTTAATTAACATAAACTCTAACACTAATCTTACCTCTAGCACACAGTAAGACACACCTTCTCATGTCTGTCTAATGTCTTTCATTAACATAACCTTATGGTCACACGTACCGGCGACTAGGTGATTTGGCAACACTTGGCACAGGTTTGAGGAGGCATTTCAAGCTCATGAACAGGCAGTGAATCGTTTGTAGTTGGTTGCTAATTTGCTAATGCTGGTAGATACTTTGTGTATCTCCACAGATGTATTTTTTTGTTACAAAAATTATGTTTTCAGATTTAACAGTAAACATTGCTCATCTCGTTTTACAAAATACCAAGTCATAAATCCCCAAATATTTTAGTTTCAAATAGAAATAGTGAGGATTGTGTTAGCTCCGCCATTTAGAATTTTTTGATTGAAGTTCAGTACCAAAGCACCTTGTCACACATCCCTTCACTCAGATTGGCTATTTTGAAAAATTGTCTGGATTTTGCGTAAAATAGACAGTTTTTGTATTTTTTCCCCGCCCATCTGGTGACATATGGCCAAATTGCCTCCGCTTGCCCCCCGTCGCTGGCTGTCATTGAAAATGAATGGTAGTATGTTGCCATGCATCTGTGTTTTTGTCGCCCATGCGACCAAGTGGTAACACTAATCTTCCCAGTTAGACACGCCCCCTCAGGTCTGTTCTGGTCCATGGGACCTTACTTCCCTATGCCATTAGTACTGTTCTTGAACCTCCTAATGTCATTAGCATTGTTCTTAAACCTCAAGTCATTAGTACTGTTTCTAAACATCCCTATACCATTATTGCTGTTCCTAAACCTCCTGATTCTGTTAGTACTGTCCTAAACCCTCTGTCATTATTGCTGTTCTTAAACCTCATTAAACATCATTAGTACTGTTCCTAAACCACATTGTCATTAGTACTGCCCATATGTGCCCCAGTGTCAGTTCTGTTGCCCCATATTTGCCCCTGTATTAGTTCTGTTGGTCCGTTTTTGCCCATGTCAGTTCTGTTGCCCCATATTTGCCCCAGTGTCAGTTCTGTTAACCTCTCATGCACACACAGCAGGTGGATCCCAAAGGACTGTTGGTCCCCCCAGTCTGACCTTTCATGACCTTCAGCTCTAACCCTAGGGCTACACTGGATGCGTTACGGAAGCTGCACTATTGTGTGTGGTGTAGCCAGTTCCATTGACTATTGTGGAAGCTAATTGTTGGTACGTCACAAGTCACTTCCAGGTCCAAACCTCAGCTCCAAATATAAACAGCAATGGTTGCAGCCTATCTTTACCGCTGGATTGTAAAACGCCTGGTAAGGCTATGAGGACATGGAAAACACTGTTTGAAAGCCAAAATACAACAATATTTTGCCACTTATCTGAACCCTGTGGAAAAAGGACTAAATTCACACAACTCCAACAGAGTGTCATGGCAGGTGGCAGCCTGAGAGGGAAAGTCCAGGCTTCCATGAAAAAGAAAGTGTGTGAGGTTGAGGTGAGAAAGTAACATTAGCTAAACATAAGTGTGTGAGGTTGAGGTGAGAAAGTAACATTAGCTAAACATAAGGGTGCCAGCAATAAAGCTAACATTACTGTACCTGAGTAACGATAACTATTGTTTAATTATCTATATTAGTAAGGAAGTAAAGTAATATCAGAATAGGTACCATGGTTAGTTGACAACGTACGGCCTACAGTGTAGTTGGTAGCGCTACCTAGTTATGTTGCCTAATGTTGGAAGTGACGTTTTCGCCAATGGTGACGTAGCGACTACCCATCCCTATAGCCTTCCTGTCAGGGCTCGTTCACTCAGTTCCACTGTGACACAACAATAATACAGGCACCACTTCTTCTTTGATCCTCATGTCCAAATGTATGCAGCCATGACAGTGATTTGATTCTGCAATTGATTTTACATTAACAACAGTATTGCATCACGCCACAGGTTCCCAACTGATTTCATTGTGATTATTGATTATGATTTTGAAAATTCCAACATTTTTTTTTCCAACAAGCAGTCTTGAGTGTTGTTACATGTAGTGATGTTATATTTATAAAACACAGAATTAGACTCTAATGCAGTAACAGTGTAATGTGGTTAGGGGTGGGAATCAAGAACTGGGAATCGAATGCTTGAATTCCCTCTGACATCATCAATTCCTCTTATCAATGCCACCATAATAAGATGCTCTCGTCATGGCTCTCCTTATTATAATAAGCTGCCATGGTCATTTAGTAGTATAGACTTATGTGCTGAAACCAAAAACCTGTGTAGAGTAAAGGATTGCTAAGAGAATTGGCATTGATATTGCTAAAATCCTAGCACTTCCCACCCCTATATGTGGTAGGGGCATGTTCAGGCTAGTCTGCTTCAGATACCTACAACAGTAACACACAAACCTTTAGCAGGTGCTTGTTGATGTGACCCCCATGTTTTGCTGACTGATACTGGTGCTGGTGCCAGTACTGCAGTCAGGCTTTCTGATATTGTAACTCTGAGTAAAGCTGTTCCACTCGTGATTTCCGTAGCAACACTGGGAGAGGAGGAACGGGCCACTCTGCTGGCCTATAAGACGCCGGTGTCCTTCCCCGTTAAGCTTCTCCCCCTTAGTGCCTCTGAACACACCCTAGCAGCAGCTGCCACAGCAACACAGGCAGCCATCACAGAACCCGTCATCGCTGAAGCCACACCGCAGCCAACCCCTGCAGAAGCACCCGCTAGCACCGCTGAACCTGCTGCCACCACCATTCCTCCTGAATCTGCCCCAGAACCTGTGGCCTCAGAATCTGCCCCAGCAGCCAAAATCACTCCAGAAGCAGCAGCCGTAGATTCAGTAGAAGTTGCAGCAGAAGTGAAGACCGAAACCATTGCAGCGGTTGCTGTAGAAACGACCCCAGAGGTTACTGTGGATACAGCAAGCCCAGAAGCTGTGACCCCTGAGGTTGCCGTGGAAACGGCGGCAGCAGCAGAAGTTGTGGGCCCAGAGGTTGCTGTGGAAACGGCAGCAGCAGCAGAAGCTGTGACCCCAGAGGTTGCTGTGGAAACGGCAGCAGCAGCAGAAGCTGTGACCCCAAAGGTTGCTGTGGAAACGGCAGCAGCCTCAGAAGCAGAATCTGTGACCCCAGAGGTTGCTGTGGAAACGGCAGCAGCAGCAGAAGCTGTGACCCCTAAGGTTGCTGTGGAAACGGCAGCAGCAGCAGAAGCTGTGACCCCAGAGGTTGCTGTGGAAACGGCAGCAGCCTCAGAAGCAGAATCTGTGACCCCAGAGGTTGCTGTGGAAACGGCAGCAGCAGCAGAAGCTGTGACCCCAAAGGTTGCTGTGGAAACGGCAGCAGCAGCAGAAGCTGTGACCCCAGAGGTTGCTGTGGAAACGGCAGCAGCAGAAGCTGTGACCCCAGAGGTTGCTGTGGAAACTGCTCCAGAAGTTGCTGCTGCAGCCCCTGCAGATCAAGATGCTTCCTCTTCCTCTTCCAGCGACTCTGACTCGGATTCTGACTCTGACTCTGACTCTGAGTCATCTGCAGAGGCTGGGAAACCAGAAGTTAAGGCTGAGGCCCCAGAAGTGAAAGTTGATGCCAGCCCAGAGACTCTTCCTTCTGAACCAGCTCAGGAGGTTCTCGAAGCTGCTGCTGAAGCAGTAACCGAGGCTGTAACCAAAGCCGTAACCAAGGCCGTAAGCGAGGCTGCAGAAGCTGCCACTGATGCAGTGGTGGAGGCCGTGAAGGACGCCGTGGCCAAAGCTGCTGTTCCTACTGCAGAGAAGCTGGTTGATGCTGCCCCTTCAACTGAAGCTGAATCTGCACCACCTGTAGACGCTGCAACAGAAACTGCCCCCGTTGAAGTGAATACTGCTGCTGCTGAAACTGAAGCCCCTATTGAAGTGGAAGCTGCCGTTGCTTCTGGCAAGGAAGTGGTGGACCCGGCCCCTGTTGTTGTAGAACTCCCCATAGAAGAGTTAGTTGATGTTGCTCCTGCAGTAACCCCAGCTGAACCTGAAGCTGCCCCTACTTTAGATGAAGTTGCCCCTTTAGAAGCAGAAGCCATAACCACAGCTGAGGCTGAAGCTGAGATTCCTGGACACACTGAAGCTGCTGTGAAAGCTGCCCCTGCTGCAGTGGAACTGAAGGCTTCCCCCACAGAAGCTGAGTCTGTCTCTGCTTCAGTGGAAGCTGCTATAGTTGAACCTGAAGAAGAAGCTGAAGCAGTCACCGAGGTGCCCTCAGAAGCAGCAGCTGCTCCTGCTGAAACTGTAGAGGAGGAACTAGTGGACCCAGCAGCTGTGGAGATGCCAGAGGGTACACACACACACGATTCAGTGTCATATATATATATATATACATACACATCCACACACTCATTCACGTATCTATCTGTTGATCTCCACCCTTCTCCTGATCAAATGGTTCTTCCATGGCTGATGCCATGATGTCGTCCTCATTGCTTGCCATCACACGGCTCTAATGTTTCCTTAACTACGCATCTTATGTGACTGCTTATGCGTTTCCTTAACTACACACTATACACTGGTTTGGGTGTAGGCTGTGCTAGAGTTGATGGGTTTACCCACTTTTACTTTGCTTGTGTCTGGTTTCATCATTGCATGTGCTACTCTCATGTTCTAATTGCCTTACACACACACACACACACACATTCTCACACACACACACACACACACACATTCTCACATACCTGCTTTCATCAGACACATTTTCACAAACACACTGGCATGCTCACTCAAGGTTGATTTATGGTTCTGCCTAAACCGACTCAGACCATGCACTACTATGCTCCATAGACAACTGTGTTTAACTGTAACAACATAAAACTATAGACAGTCACGTTTAACTGTATGTAACAACATAAAACTATAGACAGTCACGTTTAACTGTATGTAACAACATAAAACTATAGACAGTCACGTTTAACTGTATGTAACAACAAAGCATTTCTCTACATTTATTTCTCTACATTTAGACATACAGAAGAATTGAAAGTATGTTTCTTGCCATACCACCATGAAGAAGTGATGCACAGTAGCATGCACAAAACTCTGTATGCAGCCACGCTAAACTCCCTAGACAGACGTGTTTAACTGGATCCACTCAGGCTCAATTCATTAAGGGGCGAGTGCAAGTTAGTAAAAAATAAAAATAATAGTGCGAAAAAGGTAATAAAATGAAGTAAAAGTTAAGTAATAAATGAGAAAAAAATAGTAATAAAGAATTTAATATAATAAATATAAAATAAAAAAGAAATAAATAAAGTAATAAAATGGAGTAGTAGGAAAAGTATGTTTTGTTAATAAATAAAAAAATATTTCAATTTTAAAAAAGAGAGAACAGTTAGCAAAAAGCATCTTAGAACAGCTTGGTTTTTAGTCTAGTTTTGACTACTGCCAACAGTGGAGCCGTTTTGATGTCCTCTGGGAGTTGGTTCCATAGCTGAACTACATAGTAGCCAAAGGCTGCTTCACCACATTTTGTTCTAACGACAGGTTTTACCAGCAATTTATTTTTCCTGCTGCGATCTGAGGGATCTGTCAGGGTTGTACTGCTGAAACATATCAGACAAGTAATTAGGCCCTGTCCCATTTAGAGTACACAAGCAGCAGTGCTTTAAGGTCAGTTCTATATCTGACTGGGAGCCAGTGAAGGGACCTTAGTATTGGAGTAATGCTCTTTTTTTTATTATTATTCTTGTGAGGACCCTAGCCACCGCATTTTAATCAGCTGAAGCTGTTTGATAGTTTTTATTGTGGCAGGCCTGTGAAAAGGCCATTTCAGTAGTCAACACGACTGGAAATGAAGGCATGGATTTGTTTTTCCCTAATAAGGTAGTTAGTTGATTGAAGACAATTTTTTCAAGGATTTTCCCAATGAATGGTAGAAATTGGCCTGTAGTTGTTCAGTACTGAAGCATCCATGTTATTCTTTTTAAGTTGGGGCTTTACAACAGCTTACAACAAATGCCAGTCTCTAAGGAAGCATTTATGCTCTCAGGCACATCAGCAGTTATGAGGTGAAGAACAGAGTTGGTGAGCAAAATGTCAAATTCAGATGTTGAACTGAGAATTTGTACGTTTTTGGTTGCAGGTTTTTAGTTATTTGCAGCCGAGATGTTATATTCTGTCTTATTTTATCAGTTTTGAAGTAGACAGATGCGTTTAACTGTATACACTCATGTTAAGTTCTGTAGATTGTATGCAACAACACTTCAACCACGTTAATGTCAACTTCTAGACATTAAACTGCAGTATGAAAGCACCTTAAACTCACCAGACAGACGTGTTTAACTGTATGCAACAATGTTTATAGGGTATTTAAATTGACACAGTTAAACTCAGCAGTCTACAGTGTTTAACATGGTTGCATGATCATGTTAAACTCTATAGACAGCATGTCTAAATGTATGGAAAAGTCCGTAGACAGACTTGTTTAGATAACCACGCATAATCACGTTTAACCCCGTAGACAGACTTGTTTAGATAACCACGCATAATCACGTTTAACCCCGTAGACAGACTTGTTTAGATAACCACGCATAATCACGTTTAACCTCAAGACAGACTTGTTTAGATAACCACGCATAATCACGTTTAACCCCGTAGACAGACTTGTTTAGATAACCACGCATAATCACGTTTAACCCCGTAGACAGACTTGTTTAACTAACCGCGCTGAACTCCGTACTCCGTACTCCGAACTAACCATGCTTAACCAAGATTTTAAATAGGCAGAGCAAGCTACTTCATGAGATGCTCAAGCCACTTCCTAGAACCATGATTGCACTAAGGGCAGGGTCGCTAACCCCCCTTTTATGCAGTGCAGAGGCACATTGAAACATTTAAGTCTATGGTAAAACCCCATAATTTCATAGAATATTTAAAAGTCTTATTTTCCTGAGCAATGGATTTCAGAGAACATCTCCCAACCCTCCTGCCCATTTAAGGTAAATGTTGTGATAGTTCCACTCTCCACTTGTGACATGGCATTAATGTTCTGGATAAAATGTTGAAAACATTGCCTGATATAGTTTGATGTCATGCCCATGATAAATCCATATGAATGATTAGGCACCTGTCTGTCAGTCTGTGATTATTTTAAAATACTCACATAACATAGTGTCTTTGGATGCATCACACACACACTACCTACTGGGTGTCACTACACACATCTCATTTGAAGGCGAGCACATGGCTGCCTTATCCACACCTACACCAGGTGTGGACATTGACAGTGACACCCAAAGACCACCAGGTGTGGACATTGACAGTGACACCCAAAGACCACCAGGTGTGGACAGTGGACATTGACAGTGACACCCAAAGACCACCAGGTGTGGACAGTGGACATTGACAGTGACACCCAAAGCCTTGCACTGCCACTGCAGAGGGGCGTCTACTAAGCCAAGCACATCAACAACACACCTATTTATGCAGCCCACCTTGCTCCCATAGACATGAACCATGTACCAGAAAGTGCCTATTGCTCTGCCCATTTCAAATCTTGGACTCAACTCTGTAGACTGTAGCTGCATTTAACTGTAGCCATGTTTGACTGGGGGGAATACTATGAAGCAAGGTTACTGGCTAACCTGGATAACTTAAGGTTTAACCGCTGATCTCCAAACTACACGTCACTTCAGAGACTACAGATTTTACATTTACATTTACATTTAGGCATTTAGCAGACGCTTTTATCCAAAGCAACTTACAAAAGAGGATAACATTCAAGCTACGATACAAATACTCAGTGCTCAGTCCACTGTTCTTTTGGAGATCAGTGGTTACTCGCAAAGTTCCCCAGGTGAACCAGTAACCTTGCTTCATAGTATAGGCCCCCAATGTAAGTTTGGCCTGTTGTGCAGCTATGGTTCTATGGACGTCAATGTAGGGCTCTAAATCTAGCTTCACTACATACATGCAATGCGCACACACACACACACACACACTGCATATGCTGCTCATCATCCTCTTCCTGCCTTTGCTCATCCTCCTCCTCTTCCTGCCTTTGCCTGAACTTTGACTTCTGACCTCTGACCTCAACTGCCCTGCTGGGAGTGCATGCATGTGCTGCCTCCTCTCTCTCTCTCACACACACTCTTATGCTTACATACATGTTCTCGTTCACACACACACACACACACACACAAACTCTCACTCACACACTGGTGTTCATGTTCTCCTCCTCCTCGTGTTCATCATTTCTCTTTCTCTGACCCTGCGTCACACAACTCTCTCTCTCTCTCTCTCTCTCTCTGATGTGCCCTGGGACTCTGAGTGTTATCCTCATTTCAACCTGCTTTGTACTGGATAAAAACTGTCTCAGAGTTGAGCTAATGATGTCTCATATCTGACTGAACTGGGGGTTAAAGCTAATGTTAGCGTAAACAGTAAGGTAAATATTCACCAGTTAAAGTTAATGTGTTTGATGATGTTGCTGTGAACGGAAAGGTAAATGTTCACCAGTTAAAGTTTATGTGTTTAGTGATGTAAGGTAAATGTTCACCAGTTAATGTGGTTTTCAAGTCTCAGACTTGCTGTCTGCTTATGATCAACTGCTGGTTTCTTATACCTGCATAATGTAATTGTGTCAGCTAGCCCATTACTGTTAAAGGCTACAGCCTGGTTTGTCTCCAGTGTTTGTTCATGCTCAGGTAAATGCTCTTTATTGTGAACTCTGTACCTGCATTTGTTATGGTTAAGGTTCATATATTGTTGTATATTGTATATCTGTATCTGTTATGGCTCGGAGTTGCTATACACGCTTCCTGTACCCATGCAGGTTAATGGTAATGGTGTCTCTACTGGTACATGCTAACGCTAATGTTACTGGTACATGCTAAAGCTAAAGCTTCTCTTTGTTTTAGTTTGATGAGCACTCGAAGTTCACTCCCCCCCCCCCTCTTCCTTATGTGTGTGTGTCTGTGTGTTTTGGGTGTGTGTGTGTGTGTTGGGTGGGTGGGGGGGGCTGGATCTGCATCTGTGTCCTTTGGTAATTTGGGGGGTTTCTTCTTTCCACCAACTCTATGCAGTTGTGCATGTTAGCCCCTCAGGATCGTCATGGAGACACAGAATTGAGTGATGTGACTCCTACATGGAACTTGTTTGGGATCACTCCATGTGTGTGTGTGTGTGTGTGTGTTTAAAAAGGGAAGGTGTATTCAGTGTATTCTGACGGCCGTGTGTGTGTGTGTGTGTGTCCTACAGAAGCTGAGCCGTTTGATAACAGCAGGTATCGTAATCTGCAGCATCATCAGTACAACATGTACACCTTTGCTGATCTGGACGTGGAGATGAGCAAGTATCGCCTGCCTCAGCCATCGTCAGGACGACCATCGCCACGCCACTGAGCACGCGCACACACACCGCATCATCTGGATGACCATCACCTTTGATACTCAACACACACACACACACACACCCCTACACCTCCACATGTTTAATGTAATGAGATGGAATCTGATATTAAATCTTAAAGAGTTGTGTGTTTGTGTTCTGTATGTTTATGAGAAGGAGCTCAGTGGTGTGTGTGTGTGACTGTTTCATTGGCCTAAATGATGTTGAGGATTGATAATCCATCTGATTGATCGAAATCAGGGCTTCTTTAAGTAGATGCCCTGACACCTGAGGTCCAGATATACACAAATATTTCAATCAGGCATTGAATTTGTCTCCTAAATATCTATTTCATTTATATCTATATAATACGTCTAAATTGCCTCTCCAGGACACAAAAGGGCCTTCTGTCTGCACATAAAAAAGGTTTTTTGTTTTTTGCTCTCTGAAGTATTTGACAACTTCTGCAGGAAAAATGTTGCCAGTGGTGTGAGGGCTTGGAAGTTTGTGTTCTTTCTGACGGCCAACATCGATACCATGGCGCCTTTTCAGGTGTACGGATAGGTTTGACGTTTTGCCACAGTATCGTAACTCACACACACAGACTTTACAAACAGCAACATCCCTCACCACTTCATTTTTTCGGAAGCCAAAATACTTCCACACCCATGACTTGAGTGTTTAAGTTGCCTTTGCTTTCATCGTTAGCTCGCTTGGGTTCCATCTCTTTGAACAATTACTGACTAAGGTAATGTGAGTTAGGCGTCTAGGTGAAGACTGACTAAGGTAATGCAAGTTGGGTAGGCGTCAAAGTGAAGACTAAGGTAATGTGAGTTAGGCGTCTAGGTGAAGACTGACTAAGGTAATGCAAGTTGGGTAGGCGTCAAGGTGAAGACAACATGAGGTTAGTGCCATCGGCAGTGCAGGAGTTGGTATTACGCCTTCGAGCAGATGGCTGAAATAGACAGGTGGCAAAATAAACACAATCGATTTTCTTACGAACGCATTGATGCATCGAATCGTCGGCTGTATAATTGATGCATTGATGCGAATCGATTAATATTTACATCCCTTGTCCCAACACACACAGCACACTGCCACACCACCTCCCCTACTTACACTGGACATTAAAACAACACTGGACATTAAAGGATCGTCTCTGCTGCAGTGCAGTCGGGTGTCATCAGGCTGCTTTGTGCCTCAGTGCTGACAGAAAAAACTAATTCAGTGGCAAAGTCTCTTTGGTCTGATAAAGATGTGTAGGTCAAAGCAAAATAACAAAATTAAAAACAAAAGTTTTTTTGCAAAAGGAATAAAAGACGGGACTTCAGATGACCTTTTTAATGAAGGAAAGCAGCTACAGACAAATCAAACATTAGACCATAAAGACCTTAAAAAAATAAGATATTTCCAATTTAATACAGACATGTATATCTCCTTGTTAATGCATATATCTGTAAGTAAAGTAATGTCTCCAAGTTAATCCTAAGTTAATGCATATGTCTCCAACTTAACACACATCTCCAGACCAGTACATATGGTCTGTACTCAGTACATATCTGAGGTAATACAGTACACATCTACCTCATCTACCTCTATCTCTAATACATAACAGCAAGTCTCCAATTCAAAACTTATATCTCAAGTATCCAGTGGAATACTGTACACATGGTGCTGTTTTTACTCAGGATAATAATGTAGTTTCCACACTGATGTATGCATGAGTGAGTGTGTGTGTGTGTGTGTGTGTGTGTGTGTGTGTATGCATGAGAGAGTGTGTGTTTGTGTGCCTGTGTATGCGCATGCTTGTGTGAACATACACGTGTGTCTGTGTGTGTGTGTGTGTGTATATGTGTGTAGTTATGTGAACATATGTGTGTGTGTGTGTGTGTGTGTGTGTGTGTGTGCATGCATGAGTGTGTGTATGTGTGTGCTTGTTGGAACATAACGTGTGTGTGTGTGTGTGTGTGTGTGTGAGTGATGCTTAGGCTGATCTAAAAAAATGATTTAATTGTATTCGGGTTGGGTTTGGTCAAGGTTATTAAAATAATTATTGGCCTTTTAAATTAATATTTAAACACAAATATATTCTACCGTATACAATGCATAAGGCTATCATATATGCTCAAACACATTATTGGTTTAATGTCTGGCGTGAAGAGGCAGCACATATGGTGCATTCATGTGTGACATGACAGAGATGAGCACAGTCAGGGAAAAGTTGAAGATGGGGGATTTTAAAAAAAGGAAAGTTTGGGAAACATTTGAGGAAATAGTAACATTTGAGGAAATAGTAACATTTGAGGAAATAGTAACCTAAATGAAGATGATACAGGTGCAGACTTTGTTATATGTAGCCTTGCTGTGATGCCATCTACAAGTAAGTAGTGCCTAAAGTATGAGTCCCAAAATGGGCACAACATTCTAACCTTCCCCGGGCATCACTGGTGTCTGTGCACACACGTGTGTGTTTTCTTCAGTCGTCTGCACTGACTGTTGAGGGATTTAGATTCTCTCTCTGCAAGGGGGAAGAGGAGAGAGGGCAGCATTAGAGAACACACACACACACACACACACACACACACACACACACACACACACACACACACACACACACATAGGCCAATACAGTACCCTCTACAATATTTGCCACCCCTACCCTCCTTCATGTAAATCAGGGTTTTCAGATTTCAGAGCATTTTTCCCATCATTTGAATTAATGCCGATTGTCCTAAGCGCAACAGACTAAGGCCGTTAGCAGCAGTTGCTATATGTAGGACTGGACTAGGACTGGACTGTAGGACTGGACTAGGACTGGACTGTAGGACTGGACTAGGACTGGACTGTAGGACTGGACTAGGACTGGACTGTAGGACTGGACTAGGACTGGACTGTAGGACTGGACTGTAGGACTGGACTAGGACTGGACTGTAGGACTGGACTGTAGGACTGGACTGTAGGACTGGACTAGGACTGGACTGTAGGACTGGACTGCCATTTTTTGGGAGGTGCAGCCAGTAGAAAGGGTCAGTTGTGGTTGCCTGGTATACTGGTGTGGACATATGAGTAAACTCATGTGTGGACGTGTGTGTGTGTGTGTGTGTGTGTGTGTATGTGTGTACCTCCATATGTGAGTGTATCCAGCGGAGTGTGTGTGTGACACGTGAGTAAACTCCAGGCTTGTTCCTCTCAGCACAGCCCTCTCCCCAGCTGACCACACCCACCAGCTTCCATGCAGAGTCCACGTCACACGCCAGAGGACCTCCGCTGTCTCCCTACACACACACACACACACACACACACACACACTCCACGTCACATGCCAGAGGACCTCCGCTGTCTCCCTACACACACACACACACACACACACATACACACACACACACACACACACACACACACACTCCATGTCACACGCCAGAGGACCTCCGCTGTCTCCCTACACACACACACACACACATACACACACACACACACACACATACACACACACACACACGCACACACACACACACGTGCAGGCTGGAATCTGCCAAGATCTCAGGATACCTGCTGCACTCATCCTACATGCCAGTGGATGGATGTCTCTCTAAAGGGTATTTGCCAGTGGATGGATGTCTCTCTAAAGGGTATTTGCCAGTGGATGGGTGTCTCTCTAAAGTGTATTTGCCAGTGGATGGATGTCTCTCTAAAGGGTATTTACCAGTGGATGGATGTCTCTCTAAAGTGTATTTGCCAGTGGATGGGTGTCTCTCTAAAGGGTATTTGCCAGTGGATGGGTGTCTCTCTAAAGTGTATTTGCCAGTGGATGGATGTCTCTGCTGTTGAGGAATGAATTAATATCTTCCTGGATGGGGTGTTTTTCTGATGAATATAACTTACTGTAGAGGTTGTAGAAAACTTGGTTTAATCTCCTCTGGTGAGTTAGTTGGCTTCTCTGCTGAGGTCTTTATGACTGAATTTGCTGCCTTTTCCTTGTTGCATCTGATTTTATTTGCCTGAAGGCCCACCTCCCCTCCCCATCCTGACAACCTTCTCCAGGGGACTATTGAGAGCCTCCTTCTCCAGGGGACTATTGAGAGCCTCCTCAGCAGTGCATCACAGTGTGGTTTGGTAACTGCACTGCTGCAGAAAGAAAGGCCCTGCAGAGGATTGTGAGGACGGCTGAAAAGATCATAGGGGCCTCTCTTCCCTCTCCTCTCTTCCCTCCCTCTCTTCCCTCGCTCTCTTCCCTCTCCTCTCTTCCCTCCCTCTCTTCCCTCGCTCTCTGACATCTACAACACCCACTGTCTGCGTAAAGCCACGGCCATTGGTAAAGACTCAACAAAACATGACATATTTACTCCATCACACACACACACACACACACCTGACAGGAGTCAGTCCCTCCCTCCAAGTATCCAGCGCAGATCATTCCAGGTGAGATGATTCCTGGGTAAACACCTGGCTGTGTGCACACCTTAGAAGAGATGAGTTGGACACGAGCCCCCTGGAGAGAGATGCTAGGCTCACCTATACACACACACACGCACACACACACACACCTCAGTGGAGATGAGCTGGACACGAGCCCCCTAGAGAGAGATGCTAGGCTCACCTATACACACACACACACACACACACAAACACACACCTTCGTACTCTAGGCTCCCCCAGCCTGAGATCCAGCACATTCTGCCCTCTTGAAACTCCTCTCCAAAACCTGGCAGACAGATAGGCTCCACCAATCCTAAGAGAGAGAGAGAGAGAGATAAAGGGAGGGAGAGAGAGGGATAGGGGGGCAGAGAGGGAGGGAGAGAGAGGCATAGAGAGAGGGATAGAGGGAGGTAGGGAGGGAGAGGGAAAGAGATGGAGAGTGAGATGGAGGGAAAGAAAGAGAAGGATGGAGAGAGATAAAGAGGGAGGGAGATGGAAGGAAAGACAAACATGAAGAAGAAAAGAGGGAGAGAGAAAGAGAGGGAGGGAGAAAGAGAGGGAGGGAGAAAGAGAGGGAGAGAGAAAGAGAGGGAGAGAGACCAGAAAGACAAACAGAAGGAAGAGGTCAGTTGCTTCTTTCATTGAATTTTCGAGGAAGCATCAGTGTATCCTTGACTTTAAAGAAATCCTGACAGTCCTTTGCATAAACACACAAGTTGGCAGAGGCAGGGGCACCACATTTATCTCAAACGCTAGAGAGGTTCTCAGCTTTGCCTCTTGCAATCGACCCACAAAACATTCTTGACACTGAGAAACAACCAATGTCCTAAAGTTATATCATCAGCTGACCACTGGTTTTGAGGTCATCATCAGCTGTCTGTCAATTATGATGTCATCCTTAGCTGGCTATTAGTTATGAGGTCATCATCAGTGTCACAATGGCTGGTGGGCGGGGCTTACCATTAAAGGTGAGTGGATTGGCTAGTTTCATCAGGGCAATGTCATAGTCCAGGCCTTTGGGGCGGTACCGGCTGTGATAGATGATCTTCTCCACGGCAACAGACTCTACTCCATTCACTGGTTGGTCAATGAGACCCACATGTACCGCCCACAGGGAGGGGTATGCAAATCTGAAGCACAGAGTCACCATTCAGGGATGTGTGTGTGTGTGTGAGTGTGTTGTGAGTGTGTGTGTGAGTGTGTGTGTGAGTGTGTGTGTGTGAGTATGTGTGTGTGTGTGTGAGTGTGTGTGTGTGTGTGTGAGAGAGAGTGTGTGTGTGAGAGTGTGTGTGTGTGTGTGTGAGAGAGAGTGTGAGTGTGTGTCTGTGTGTGTGTGTGTGTGTGTGTGTGTGTGTGTGTGTGTGTGTGTGTGTGTGTGTCTGACATGCAGTGAGGCTGTGTCAGGGTAGGCAGTGTGCATAACAATTCAAATTTATTTTGTATTTCTGTATTTCTGTATGTTATGAAATGTGAATGTATTCATGTTTGGTATCATTATGGTCTCAGTACAAGGAGTGCAATAGTCAAGTGTAGGACTCGTCAGAACAACCCATAAGTAATATTTCTGGATCTTGATGTACACATACAACTGGATAGCCACTTGGAAATGCTAATTGCCATAGGTGTGTCCTTGGGCCATTAGACAGAGTGGCGCCAGGTAGAACCAATCACCTTCCATTGTACTTCCTTCAACTGTATGCAACTCCCCTCAGTTAAGTGTATTTAAGTGGAACACCTTCATTGTTTAGTTAGATTTAATAGTGGATGCTTTTGGGCTGAAACCCTTATGTCTCCCTTGATGCGCACCATTGTAACGATTAAACCTGTTTCCTGAAGTTCCAGAGTCTGCCACCAGTCTGCAATTCTTCCTACAAACTGGAAGCTACTAGCATAAACAGCCTTAATGTACCTGCAGCCGCCAGGGCTTTTGCTCCTTTGTTGAACTTGACAGACACTATGTGTGTGTGTATGTATGTATGTATGTGTGTATGTATGTATGTGTGTATGCATGTGTGTATGTGTGTATGTATGCATGTGTGTATGTGTGTATGTATGCATGTGTGTATGTGTGTATGTATGTATGTGTGTATGTATGTATGTATGTATGTATGTATGTGTGTATGTATGTATGTATGTGTGTATGTATGCATGTGTGTATGTATGTATGTGTGTATGTGTGTATGTATGTGTGTATGTATGTAAGTGTGTATGTGTGTATGTATGCATGTATGTGTGTATGTATGTATGTATGTAAGTGTGTATGTGTGTATGTGTGTATGTATGTATGTGTGTATGTATGCATGTATGTATGTATGTATGTGTGTATGTATGTAAGTGTGTATGTGTGTATGTATGTATGTAAGTGTGTATGTATGTATATATGTATGTATGTGTGTGTGAGTGTGTGTGTATGTGTGTGTGTATGTATGTATGTATATATGTGTGTATGTATGTATGTATGTATATATGTGTGTATGTATGTATGTATGTATGTTTGTATGTATGTATAAAATCTAACATCCACGCAATGTTAATGCAATGGGGAGATAAGCAGAGCCTATATCCTGTCAGTGATAATGAACGATGCTTGCTGGAAATCATGGTGATGTTTGTTTGTTTGTATGTGTGTGTGTATGTGTGTGTGTGTGTGTGTGTGTGTGTGTGTGTGTGTGTGTGTGTGTGTGTGTGTGTGTGTGTTACCCATAAATGCAGTGTGCTGCTGTGAGGATCCAGGTGTGTGTGTGTGTCTGTATGTTTGTGTGTGTGTGTGTGTGTGTCTGTATGCTTGTGTGTGTGTGTGTGTGTTACCCATAAACGCAGTGTGCTGCTGTGAGGATCCAGGTGGGTGTGATGATGGATCCTCCACACAAATGCTCGCTGTGGAAGTGGAGGCTGACCTGCCAGGGGAACTGCCCCTCCCCTGACACATTACCCCCAACAATACGAGCTCCGAATCGAGGCCGAGAGCCACAGGCTATATACACACACAAACACACAGCACACTTGAATACCATTAAGATACTACATCAAACAATGACAAGTCAGATATTTAGCTTTGGAAAATAGAGTGTAGTTTTGTGTGTGTGTGTGTGTGTGTGTGTCTGTGTGTGTGTATGTATGTGTGTATGTGTGTGTGTCTGTGTGTGTGTGTGTGTGTGTGTGTGTGTGTGTGTGTGTGTGTGTGTGTGTGTGTGTGTGTGTGTGTGTGTGTGTGTGTGTGTGTGTGTGTATGTGTGTGTGTGTGTGTGTGTGTATGTGTGTGTGTGTGTGTGTGTGTGTGTGTGAGTGAGAGAGAGAGACACAGACTCACCTTGGCACTTAAGCGTCACAACCATCCCAGATGGACACTGTGTTTTACTGCATAGATCAAAGGATTAGCATTAGAACCTAGAGAACACAGGATTAGCATTAGGATCCAGAGAGCATAGGATTAGCATTAGGGCCTATAGAATGTAGGGTTAATATTAGGGCCTATAGAATGCAGGGTTAATTGTTACGTTCGCTAAGACTCAAACAGAAACCCAAATGCAGATCAACACGATTTAATATACAAAGAGCAGGGAACTTTACATAAAGCAGTACGCGGGGAAAGGAACTCAGGAGATCTTGGTAATTCCACAATGGGTAAAAAACTATACAAAAACAGTACGCAGTGGGAGAAAGCTCAGGAGATCTTGGTTATTTCAAAAGGAACAGAAATATACAAAAACAGTACGAAGTGGGGAAAAACTCAGGAGATATCGGTAAAGCAAAAACACACAAGTAATACAACAAAAGGTTTCCAGAAACAGGTATCAAAAAGCAGGGGTTCGGGAAAAAACAGAGAAAACTCAAAAACATCCAAAAGTTACCAAGACGGTTATCCGGACTTCCAAAAGGTTCAGGGAAAGAAAAGCCAAAATTTCCATGAGGCAGACACGAGAAACGAGAGCAGGCAAAACAACACGGAAACAGATCTCACGGGTAGGAGAACAGACTAGAAATGGACTTACAAATGATGAGGAACGAGGTCAGATGAACGGACAAGGAGCAGAGGAAAGACTGGGGTATAAATAGGAGACAGGAGCACTAGAACACACAGGGAACAGGTGATACTCATTACGGGGAAACAGAATCATGAGACACAGGTGTAGAGCAGGGGAGGAGAAAGGGGCAGGGCAGACAGCAAAACAGAAACACATGGGTGGTGTAAACAAAACACAGAGGTTGCAGTTCATTGATAGTCCAGTGGGGGGGCCAAGGTATCAGGAAGCAGGACCATGACATTAATACTAGGGCCTATAGAATGCAGGGTTAATATTAGGGCCTATCGGGTCTTTAAGTTGTGATATCATAATAGGCTGAGATTCTGTTTCCGGATCCAACTGGGTCCAGGGTGGCTTCTCACTCTCTTTTAACAGGACACAGCGCTGAAGTTCACACTGTTCAACATGCTTTCAGTGAAGAGAAGAGGAAATAGCTACATTTGATAAGGTAGGTTAAATGTTTGAGAAAACTAAAATGACAACAGAATTAGCTCTACCAGGAGCAGTGATGTTACATTTGTAATCTATGATTAAATCTTTACACTATAGGCTACCTATGTGCGGAAAGTTTCTTGATATAAACATCATGCATGGCGATTTGACAGATAAAACCATATGACCCCCCCCTCCAAATAGCATTGGCCCGTTGTCACACATGTAGGGAGTTAGTCAACATTGCCACAGGTGCCACATGCAGACATGAGCCAATTTATCAACTTGTCAGTTTTCATCTATCATTTGTTTTCTCTCTTAACGCTTCTTAATGGGTTTGGTTCCCAAATTGGCATATGATCAGTTGCCTTGGTTGTAGGGCGTTATTTCAAGATAAAGAGATAAAGTGGCCTACAGTGTGCAGGATTATCATAAGGGCCTATAGAATGCATAGACCAGCCTTAGGACTAGCTCTTATTGGGGGATTGCCTTAAGCAAGTGTGTGTGTGTATGTGTGTGTGTGTGTGTATGTGTGTGTGTGTGTGTGTGTGTGTGTATATGTATGTGTGTGTGTGTGTGTGTGTGTGTGTGTGTGTGTGTGTGTGTGTATGTGTGAGTATGTGTGTGTATGTGTGTGTGTAAGTCTGTGTGTGTGTGTGTGTGTATGTGTGTGTATGTGTGTGTGTAAGTCTGTGTGTGTGTGTGTATATGTGTGTGCCTGTGTCTGTGTATGTGTACATTTGTGTGTGAGAGATGTGTGTGTAACGCGGGGCTCAACTTCAGAGTGTGTGTGTGTGAGTGTGTGTGCGTGCGTGTGTGTGTGTGAGAGAGAGAGAGAGTAAGAGAGAGACCCAGGACTCAAACCCACAACCTCACAGCACCCAAGAGTCAAAGCCCTGGCCAGTCGACTGAAAGTCTCAGGGTCAAAACAAGCTCCAGGCTTGCAGGAAGTGACTAGGGGCTCTTGAGGTGTTGGGAGGGAGGTTTACTAGCGTTCTAGCTGGCGTCTTTTACATGGATGTGTGCTTCTTACCTTACATTG
>JAIFZK010000179.1:442500-445000 GCA_027481765.1 Tenualosa thibaudeaui
ATTTATGCAGATCACTAATAAAAGTTCTCTGAGTTAAGCACTGGTAGGTGAATACAGGGAGGTTGCGGAGAGACTTGGTCCAGTTGTGTCTATTGGGATCCACCATAGTAAACAACTAAGCAGAACTGGATCTCCACTTCAGTTGTGTTTCATAGGCCAATTACAACCCATTTAAGAGTTACTGCAAAGCCCGTCCAAAGTTTTCTATAAAAAATCTTCCAGAGGCTTCCTTATTGGTAGGCCTTTTCTTAACCAAAATATAAACACATCCCTGCTATTCTACACAATGATAACATCCAATCAGACCCTGACAGACATAGAAACAATAGGATGTGGAATAATCATCTCTTCATTGCTGCAATCAAAGAACAGGACATGTTCAGTTACATATAGTAGCGATTTGACTCCATCAGTACCATCTTTACTTAACGCTCTTTAAAAATCTAATAAATTACTAGATTTATTTTCTCTGTTGACTATGACAGATGATAGAACATATGTATGTTCCGTATTTTTCTAGTCTTTAGGCCTTTATTTTCATGGTGCATGTATTACATTATTATTATTTATTTATTATCATTTATTACCAGAATTACATTTTTTCTTTACTACTTCATTTAGGCTTACTCATTATCTACTATATGTTTTCTTTCATGATGAACTAAGCTTGTATTATACTGTGATTATTGATGAACTAAGCATGTATTATACTGTGATTATTGATGAACTAAGCATGTATTATACTGTGATTATTGATGAACTAAGCTTGTATTATACTGTGATTATTGATGAACTAAGCATGTATTATACTGTGATTATTGATGAACTAAGCTTGTATTATACTGTGATTATTGATGAACTAAGCTTGTATTATACTGTGATTATTGATGAACTAAGCATGTATTATACTGTGATTATTGATTAACTAAGCTTGTATTATACTGTGATTATTGATGAACTAAGCATGTATTATACTGTGATTATTGATTAACTAAGCTTGTATTATACTGTGATTATTGATTAACTAAGCTTGTATTATACTGTGATTATTGATGAACTAAGCATGTATTATACTGTGATTATTGATTAACTAAGCTTGTATTATACTGTGATTATTGATGAACTAAGCATGTATTATACTGTGATTATTGATTAACTAAGCTTGTATTATACTGTGATTATTGATGAACTAAGCATGTATTATACTGTGATTATTGATGAACTAAGCTTGTATTATACTGTGATTATTGATGAACTAAGCATGTATTATACTGTGATTATTGATGAACTAAGCTTGTATTATACTGTGATTATTGATGAACTAAGCATGTATTATACTGTGATTATTGATGAACTAAGCTTGTATTATACTGTGATTATTGATGAACTAAGCATGTATTATACTGTGATTATTGATTAACTAAGCTTGTATTATACTGTGATTATTGATGAACTAAGCTTGTATTATACTGTGATTATTGATGAACTAAGCATGTATTATACTGTGATTATTGATTAACTAAGCTTGTATTATACTATGAGTAAAAATACTCCCAAGTGGGAAAAGCAGAACTTCATCTTTTTCAAAGATCATAAGAAACACCAAACTCCAAATTCCAAGGCCAATGTTAGATGACAAACAGATTTTTGGCCACTTCAACACTGTGAATGTTCAAACTGAATGAGTTCTGTGTGTGTGTGTGTGTGTGTGAGTGTGTGAGTGCATTTCTCACCTGAGAAAAAGGGCTGTACTTTTGTTACAGGTAAAGAATGAGGGGACGGGGCAGTGGGGTCTGTGGGTGAGTCATGATTGGCCTCTCCTTTTATGGGTGGAGCCAATTCACTGGGTGGGGCATCTTGGTTGTCAGGGGGAGGGCTGTTATTATCGCCATGGGCGGAGCTTAAAGGACTGACATCAGCAGTGGTAGGAGTCTGGACAACAGGAAGATCATCCTCTGTGACGGACACCACCTCCAACTACACACACACACACACACACACACACACACACATACACACATACACACACACAGCACAGACACACATATGTTTTGTTTATAAGATGTTCACTGTGGGCTTAGGGAGTGCTGTCATTTCAAATCCTATGTGTGCAACCTGTACATATGGCTTTTGACAATAAAGATGACTTTGACTTTGATATATAGAGCACATAGACATTCATACATACAGCACACACAAACTCATAGAGCACACACACACACAGCGTAGACAAACACACACACACAACACAGACACACATACATAGAGCACACACACACACACACACACACACAGAGAGAGAGCACACACACACACACAAATTAATACACATCATCTCGAGTGCCCTTGTGTGACGCTGGTATTATGTGACACTTTCTTTTAAATGCACATTTGCACACACATGACATCATACATCCAGGTGGGAGGTGTGTGTGGGAGGTGTGTGTGTGGAGGCATTTCAGAGACAACATACATCTGTGATTACGTGAGGGGAATGCGT
>JAIFZK010000179.1:450000-457500 GCA_027481765.1 Tenualosa thibaudeaui
ATGATGCATCTTAATACTGATGCAGGCAAAATGCCCGTCCTGGTGCTACTGGACCTCAGTGCAGCTTTTGGCACTGTGGATCTCAATATGCTGCTACACCAACTTGAACACTGGGTTGGGTTCACTGGCATTGTTATCAATTGGTTAAAATCCTATTTACAAAACAGAAGTTTCTTTGTTGCCATGGGAAATTGTACCTCAACATCAATGTCCTTGATCTGTGGTGTCCCCCAGGTCAATCCTTGAAATAAATAAATAAATAAATAAATAAATAAATACATACATACATACATACATACATACAAGACAAAACAAGACAAGACAAGACAAGACAAAATAAGACCCATAGATAAACAAGTTGATGGTATGCATCTCAGTAGAGCTTAGTCTTTAGTTTGGACTTAGAAGTGGAAACTTCTGGAAGTTGGTTCCAGAGTCTAGCTGCATAAACACTAAAGGCTGACTCACCATATTTTGTCCTAGCAACATGTTGAATCAGAAGATTTCTGTTTTGTGACCTGTGATCTTGCTTGGATGCACTGTTTAAACAGGTCATGAATGTAGTTTGGTCCAATACCATTTAGTGTTTTAAAAACAAGAAGTAATGCTGTAAAATCAATTCTAAAACTAACAGTAAGCCAATGTAGTGAGCTAAGGATTTAAAAACAAGAAGTCATGCTTTAAAATCAACTCTAAAACTAACAGTAAGCCAATGTAGTGACCTAAAGATTTAAAAACAAGAAGTCATGTTTTAAAATCAACTCTAAAACTAACAGTAAGTAATGTAGTGACCTAAGGATTTAAAAACAAGAAGTCATGCTTTAAAATCAACTCTAAAACTAACAGTATGTAATGTAATGTAGTGAGCTAAGGATTGGAGTCATGTGCTCATTCCTTTTTGTTTTGGTTAGGACCCTAGCAGCTGCATCTTGTAAGGTTTGTAGTTGTTTTGTAGTTTTCTTTGGAAGACCAGTTAAAAGGGCATTGCCATAGTCTATCCTGCTTGAGATAAAAGCCTGGATATGTTTTTCTAGATCTCTATTGGTCATAAGGTTCCTTAATTTTGATACATTCTTCAGGTGAAATAGGGCTGATTTGGTCACTGACTTCACATGACTGTTAAAATTCAAATTGTGATCAATAATAATTCCAAGATTTCTTACTGCATCTTTTGTCCCTTTTTTAAGTCTGGTAGTAACCTTAGATCTTTGGTCCTTTTTTCCAAATATAATGACTTCAGTTTTTGTCAGTGTTCAACTGAAGAAAGTTTTGTGACATCTAGGTGTTAACCTGGTCTAAACACTGATAGAGAGAGTCAAGGCGGGCAAAATCATTGGGAGACAAAGAAAGAAAGATCTGATCTGATCTGATCTAAGTGTCATCTGCATAGCTATGATAACACATTCAATTCAATTCAGTTTTATTTATAAAGCGTCTTTTACAATAGTATTGTCTCATGCCGCTTTACAGAAGGAGCACCCAAGAGCAACAGGGGCAAGGAAAAACTCCGCTGGAAGGAGGCAGGGATGATACTCAGCAATATACTTTATATTCTCTCTATATATATATATAGAGAGAGAAAGAATATATATATAAATATATTAAAAGTAGAGAGAGAGAGGGCATGGCAACCCAGCACCACTGCAGGGATGGTCAGTGGCCGCCATGCCTTACAACTGGGGGCAACAGCAGAGGCAGTCCCTCCCAAAAGACCCATGAGAAGTGATGATTTGCCATGCACCATCCCTAACTATGAGAAACAGTAAAGAGGAAGGTTTTGAGTCTAGACTTAAAGGAGAGTGTCCGCTTGTCGAATGTGGGGGGGGGGGGGGGGAGACCACAGGAGAGGTGCACGGTAACAGAAGGCTCTTCCTCCTATCGAAGATTTTGATATTCTTGGGATTACAAGGAGACCAGCATTTTGGGATCTTAGGGTTCTAGGAGGGTGGTAAGGGACAAGTAAGTTTCATATATGTTGGGGCATGACCATTGAGGGCTTTGTAGGTTAGGAGTATTTTAAAATTTATTTGACTTTTAATAGGGAGGAAGGATAGGAGAGATATGTTCATATTTTTTAGTCCTGGTGAATATCTGGCCCCCGGCATTTTGTATTAGCAGTATTGCTACACCCAGAGAACAGAGCATTGCAGTAATCGAGCCTGGAAGTAATAAATGTGTGTATTCATTTTTCAGCATCCTCAAAAGATAGAAACTTTCTAACCTGAGCAATATTTCATAGGTGGAAAAAAGATGTTTTTGAAATATGTTTTACATGACTATTTATAGAGAGGTCCTGGTCAATAATTAGTCTTTTGTGTTACATAACAGTGAAAGGCCACTGAGTAAGTTTTGGTGAAGAGGTAGAATGTTGTTCAGCTGTTTTATCAGAGTTTAAACAAAGGAAATCCAGGTTTTAATGTCTTGGTGGCAGGCATCAAGTTTAGTTAATGGCATATAGTCATTAGGCTTCATGGAAAGGTAAAGCTGAATATCATATATGCTAGCTGTAACCGTTACATGTGGTCCAGTTGGATTTGAAGATTCAAGGGAGTTGTTTATTTTAAGTCTATTAGATTAAATTTTGTCATTAAAAAAGTCCATGAAGTCGTTGCTCCTTAGAGTTATTGGAATGGAGTGGGTCACCTCATTCCTACTTTTTGTTAGACGGGATATAGTGTTAAAAGGGAATTTCAGATTATTTTTATAATTGTGTATAAGTGAACAATAATATGCTGAGTTGGCATTGTTAAGTGCTGTCTTGCACTCTTTTAGGCTGTCTTTCCAAGCAAGAGTTTAGTGGCATACCATTTCCTTTCAAGTCTCTGGGCAGCTTGTTTAAGTTTAGTGGTATACCATTTCCTTTCAAGTCTACGCACAGCTTGTTTCAGTTTAGTGGCATACCATTTCCTTTCAGGTTTATGTGCAGCTTGTTTCAGTGAGTGAGTCTGTGTACCATGGGGCAATTGTTTTCTTGTTTTCTAGTTTTCTTTTTAAGTGGTGCAATGGTGTTGAATGTGGAGTGTACAATAGTATCAGTTAATTGATCAACTTGGGGAAATCAAGGAGAGAGGGAATTTTTGCTATTGGGAGATGTTTTGAGTGTAGTAGTACATTGAGTTAGGTGCTACATAGTCGAATGTAATTTTTAAAGTTATTAAGTAGTGGTCAATTAGTGTAGGGTGTTCAATGATCAATGGTGTGGTTACCTTGATGTGTAGGTGTTTTTACATTTTGGCAGAATACGATGTGATCGAGAAGAGATTGAAACGCAAGTGCCAGGCTATCATTTGCAACATCCATATGGATATTAAAATCACCTATTATAATAATCTCTTCTGTTTTAGAGAGGACAGGAAGTAAGAGAATTTTGATAAGAATTCAGTGTAGGGGCCTGGAGGTCTACATAATGTTACAATTGTTAAGGGTTTAGCACCATTCCTATCTGGATGAATCAAGTTAAGGACAAGAACTCCAAAAGATTTCCTGATAATTTCACTTAATGGGAGCATGTAGAGGTTAAACAATAAAGGCCCTAGGATAGTTCCCTGGGGGACACCATAGGTCAGGGAAGCTGGTATTGAGGTAGAATGAGGTAGAACAACATAGATCCTGACTTGTAGGTCAGATTTCAAACAATTTATTACACCTGATCCCAGTGCTCCAGTTGTAGTATACAGTGGTCGACTGTACCCAATGATGCACTATGGTCAAGTAAAACCAGGACAGATGTGTTGCCTGCATCAGTGTTAAGACAAATGTCATTCACCACTTTAAGAAGGGCTGTTTCTGTATGGAAACCAGATTGACAGTCAGCAAAATAATTGTTTAATGATACAAAAGCAATTAGTCATAGTCATAGTAGCTTTATTTGTCAATTTCTTCACATGTACAAGACATATAAAGGAATCCAAAATTTCGTTCCTCACTCCCCCTGTGGTGGGGAGAGCAAGAGGAGACACTCCACCTGTGTTCAATACCACATTCATGTTAATTGGTTAAAAACAATGTTTGATCTTACCAACAAAAGGTAGATTTGATATTGGTCTGTAGTTGCTTAGTACAGATGGATCCAAGTTTTCTTTTTGAGCAGGGGCTTTACAACTACTGTTTTCAGAGACCTAAGAAAAATGCCTGTTTGTAGTGATGTATTTATAATCTGAAGCACATCTGCTGTTATGGGGTGATTTGAACTGATTTGAAAAAGCTTGTAGGTAAAATGTCCAGTTGATATGTAGCAGAGCTGAGATTCTGGACAACTTTCATCAGAGTTTCAGAGTTGATAGAGGTAAATTCTGACAGTTGGCGTATGGATCCTCTTACAGTAGCTGGAGTTTGATGTTTGGCCATTTTCTCTCGGTTTTCTCTCTCTCTGCAGTTCCTTTTTATCAGTTTAATCATTGGATTTTGTCTCCATGGTGCACTTTGCTTGTTTGTGACTTTCTTAACTGGAGCAATGTCATCCCATAATTTCATTCATAATATTATGTCATCCATAATTTCATTCATAATATGATGTCATCCATAATTTGTGTCATCTTTAAAATGAAGCTATTCATCAGGTCATCTTGCAGAGTCTGATGCTTGAGGTTTTGTGAGAGATTATTTATTACTCTCTTTCCTACAGTCCTAAACCAGATTAGAAGGTGAGGGGACATACACACATCAAAGAAAACACAAAAATGATCTGAGACAGCCAAGTCCATAATAGTAGTAGAGACACTGAGACCTTTTGTAATGACAAGGTCTAGCGTGTGTCCATGTGAGTGTGTACCTGTACATGCTGTGTGTCCATGTGAGTGTGTACCTGTACATGCTGTGTGTCCATGTGACTGTTGGCATGGGTGTCCTCTGATGTCAATGCAAATGAAAGTAATAACTAATAAATAATAAATAATAAATAATAAATGAAAGTCCCTGTAATGGTAACATATTCATATTCTAGGCAAATAGTTGACAGTAGTTCACAAAATTCATCAAGAAATACTTTTACTGACCATCTCGGAGGCCTGCAGACAGTTAACAGTAGAACGTTCAAGCGATGTGAAATGACTGAAAGATAACTGCTTGCACTGAAAAGATGCTTTGAATGTTATGGAAATTCACCCTTTCCTTTTCTCATCACGAGTAGTTTGACCCAGTCAGTGGAAACCAAGAGTAGGAGCCTTTTGGTGTCCTCTGGGAGTCGGTTCCATAGCTGAACTACATAGTAGCCAAAGGCTGCTTCACCACACTTTGTACTACTGACAGGTTTTACCAGCATGTTTTTCTGCTGTGATCTGGGAGATCTGATTGGGTTATATTACTGAAACATACAGAAGTCATTAAGCTCTGTCCCATTTAGAGACTTGTACACAAGCAGCAGTTCTTTAAAATCAGTTCACCGGGAGCCAGTGAAGGGACCTTACAGTTAGAGTAATGTGCTCTCTGTATGAAATGCGCTATATAAATAAATTTGCCTTGTCTTGCTATCTTGCAAAGTACAGATGAAACAAGGTTTCAAAAGAACAAATACTCTGTGGGCCATGTCTGCAAATTTGGAGATATGTTTCCTGGATATACTTTGTGGAGGATTTTAAAATGAACCTCTTTTACTTTCATGGTATTACAATATTTACTTGGCAAAAGCCAGGCTTTTTTCCAAACAATATGAATAAAACAACCCCAATAAGATTTCCCCTTAGGGGTGATTGGCAGGGATTGAAAAATCCGGCATGTTTATCACATTTCTTATCTAAACCTGTGGGGATAGCCTTGATTACTGACAACTCCCTAAAATGGACAGGGTGGCATCGGTGTGATAAAAACTGCTTGCATGATTTTTTTTGGACAAGAGAACTCTGCCCAGCATGCTCAAATCTCTCTTGGCCCAGAGAAGTAAAAAAAAAGTTAAAGTTTTAAAGTTTGCTTATCCCCTATGCTTTAGTTATCTGAATACCAAGACATTTAATTGTATTTTTTATGTTGGGATATTGTGTATAAAACTTTGGCTAAGCAATCATGTATAGCCAAGTGTGCATTATTATGTAGGCTATAGCATACTAGCTGTAAGAAAAACATGTAGGCTATATATGTTATCCACTATTATTAAACGAACCTAATGTTTTAACTAGGACTATAGAAAAGGCGTACTTCCGGGAGGTAGTCTTTCGTCAGGGAGAGGTGATGACAAAATGATCGGCTAAACCGTCACAAAAAGGCAGTGGAAAGGCGAGGTGTATTCGGACTCTGACCAGTCCAGTCAGCCAAATGGCAAATGAGCTTGATTTCACTCAACTCCTGAGAAGGAAGTTAAACTGTTTTTTTTTATGAATTTGACTTGCACTGCGACACTTCGATTTCATAAGGTATGCAAGCCACAATAATAGGAGACTTTGTAAGCGCGCTCGTTACAGATTACTTTCTTCCCCGATCGAAGTTGGCTGTTTCACAACCGGAGGAGTCCAGAAGTTCACTTTGACCCACGTGAGTTGATGACGTACACTACCGTTGCAGGAGCTCGAGACAGATCATTCAGTTCACGTCTAGAGCCCTGCGCGAGCCCTTCCGTTCCCCGTTCCCACATTTCAGATTGGGGCTGAAGTACAACTGTTCGTGCCGAGTCCCGTGTCGCGGCGTAGCCAGTACTTTTCTGCTAGAATGGAGTGTCGCGTGCTGTCAGTACAGAGTCACGTGGTGCGCGGTTACGTGGGGAATAAGTCTGCGTGCTTCCCGTTACAGGTAAGACTGAGCGCCACGCGCTAACACCTTCGACGTGTGTTTGGTTCCACCCGTAGGCCACGGTATTTATCATATCGTTGTGTCTGTGTGTGTGTGCGCGCGCGCAGGTGCTGGGTTTTGAAGTGGACTCCGTAAACTCCGTCCAGTTCTCCAATCACACAGGTGAGGTGAGCTATGCGCGGGCACGCACATGTGCTCGCGACCCAGGCATGGCCTAGGCTATGATAATGCGTTAACCGTTGCTGCACGCATAGGTTAAATACTTTAGATGTTAATGTACGTCTGAGAGTAGTTAGGTAACGTTAGGTGAACGTTAGAACATGGGAGTATGTGTTAGTGCTAGGTGTGTGTGTGAGAAAGTGTTTTGGTGTGTGGGGTTTTGAGTTGGCCTGGTGTGAATGAAGAGAGGGGAGCCTGTATTGCATAATACTTCTCTCATAACACACACACACACACACACACACTTGTGGGATTTTGTAAGAGTTGCTTTGTTCCCTTACCCCCTCCCACACAATCCAGCTTCCCCACTCCACTCACTCGTTCTCTCTCGCTCTCTCTCTTTCTCTCCTTCTCTTTCCCTCTTTCCTTCTCTCTCTCTCTCTCCTTCTCTTTCCCTCTCTCCTTCCCGCCCCCTCTCTCTCACACACACACACACACACACACACAGATTTCTGAACTAAAATGTACTCATGGAATGACCACTGAGAAACATTAAGATGCTACCTCAGTGCTCTTGAACATTTGAGAAACATTAAGATGCTACCTCAGTGCCCTTGAACATTT
>JAIFZK010000179.1:467500-482500 GCA_027481765.1 Tenualosa thibaudeaui
GACTCGCAGGTCTCTTGGAGGTTTAGGGAGGAAAGTTGACTACCGTTCAACACACACAGTTGGGCTAGCTGCCATCTGTTACACCAGTGTGTGTGTGTGTGTGTGTGTGTGTGTGTGTGTGTGTCAGTATGTTCCAGAGGTCTTGTTGCCTGTTTACAAGGAGAAAGTGGTTCCCATCGCAGACATTCTCACACCTAACCAGTTTGAAGCTGAGTGAGTATGTGCATGTTTGAGCATGTAGAGTGATCTTTTTTATGAGTGTGTGTGTGTGTGTGGGAGAGAGAGAGAGAGTATTTACAATATTGTTTTTATAAATGTGTGTGTGTGTGTGTGTATGTGAGTATTTACAAATTTGTGTTTAGGGCTGAACAATCTGTCATTTTAGACCAAAAAATCTCAGACAACATGATTTTGGGATTGTCAAAGCCACGTTTTTTTACACTGATCCTAACTGACCCAGGTTTTGTTTTGTCAAATGTTTTACACATCTATGCCCTACTTGCAATGCTAACAAGCACACCAATCAGAAGGGCATGCTGTGCGTGGACAGGTCACGTGTTCTCGATTCCAATCAGTGTTGCTGGTCATCAATTTTAGAAATGGTTTCAGCGGGAGCGGAGTCAGGGGTTTTGAACCCCAAAAAACAGCACGTCGGTAATCTGGCGTTATTTTGGGTTTGAGGCAGCAGATGAACAACAGAAACAGGTGCTGTGCAGAACATGTCATGCCAAGGTTGTTACATCTAGTGGAAACACAACGAATTTATACCGCCACTTAAAAGTTCACCATGTGCATTTGCATGACGAGTGCATAGCGATAAAGTCCGGTGAGACCTCGTCTAGTGAAAGTAATGCTGGGGCCAAACAGACAACAATTACATCTTGTTTTGCCAGTGTAACTCCGTATGACAGAAGCAGACAGGTAACGACTGCCATAACACACTACATTGCCAAGGACATGGTGCCTGTAAACACGGTCACCAAAGAGTCAAATGTAGAGATGTCAGGGAAGCAAGTATTAGTGTTGATTGTGTTTGTTCTGCACTTTACCCTAGGGTTAGGTTTAGGGTGGTTACTTGTGGTGTAAGTGTTTGTTTAAAAAAGGAGTTCACTGTTTTTGAAATGCTATATTTCTTTCAAAATAGAGGTGCAATATTTTGGAGCTGCTGAGCAATCAATGATCGACCCACCTATTTTAATGTCTTACCTTTTTTGTAGATGGGAAAAGGTAGGGTCATTTTATTTTAGTAAAAGTTTTTTTTAATTTTATTACCACTTCAGATTTCTTAATACAGGGTTGAATTCCTTTGTTTTAAACAGCTGTTCACTGTTTTAAAAAAGCTGTCCACTTTACTGTCTGGCGTTTTGTAGATGGGAAAAGTTTAAGTTAAGACGTAGATGGCTCTTTTACTTTCAGTTATAATAACTGTTGTTGCTCAAGCACTCAATGTAGCATGTTTGTTGTTAATAAATAGGACTACATTTGAAATCAGTTCTTGACTTTAGTTTTCATTCTTGCATTAGAGTTATGCAATCTGGTGTTTGAATGGTATGATGTAAGTTTCTGTGATGTTTGCAAATGTTTATGTGCACTGAAACTTGATTTGAAAAAAAACGTGGATGAAATCGAAATTGCAATATTTGCCAGAAAAATCGCAATTCCATTTTTTCTTAAAATCGTTTAGCCCTAATTGTGTTTAGAAGTATGTGTGTGTGTGAGAGTATTTACAACATTGTGTTTATAAATATGTGTGTGTGTGTGTGTGTATGTGAGTATTTACAATATTGTGTTAATAAATATTCACATATTCATGTGTTGAAATTCTAATGTTACAGTGTTCCACAATAATGTATTAAAAAGTAGTAATGCTGAGTGTGTGTGTGTGCTTGCTTGTGTGCGTGTGTGTGTATTATAGGTTGCTGACTGGCAGAAAAATCACTTCAGAACAAGATGCTCTGGAGGTCAGTATTCACCTGTGTGTGTGTGTGTGGAGTATGGGAGGAGAGGGTCCATGTGTTTTGTGTGTATATGTGTGTGGGTGGAGGTGTGTCCATGTGTTTTGTGTGTATATGTGTGTGGGTGGAGGTGTGTCCATGTGTTTTGTGTGTATATGTGTGTGGGTGGAGGTGAGGTTGGAGAGGTAGGTCTGTGTTTGTTTCTGTGTGTGTGTGTGTGTGTGAGTGTGTGTGTGTGTTTGTTTCTGTGTGTGTGTGTGTTTGTGTGTGTGTGTGTGTGTGTGTTTCCTAGGTGATCTGCATGACTCTGCTTCTCATACTGTGGTCATCACCTCATCTGACCTGTGTGTGTGTATGTGTGTGTGTGTGTGTGTGTGTGTGTTTCCTAGGTTATGTCTGAGCTACATGACTCTGGTCCTCATACTGTGGTCATCACCTCATCTGACCTGTCTTCTCCACGGGGACCAGAATACCTGGTGGCACTAGGCAGCCAGAGAACAGGTGTGTGTGTGTGTTTGTGTATGTTTCTCTGTGAGAGTGTGTGTTTGTGTGTGTGTAAACTGAACAAACCAAACATGCTATAAACATACACTACATACATACATTATAAACATACACATGACATACATACACTATAAACATACACATGACATACATACATTATAAACATACACATGACATACATACACTATAAACATACACATGACATACATACACTATAAACATACACCTGACATACATACATTATAAACATACACCTGACATACATACACTATAAACATACACCTGACATACATACACTATAAACATACACATGACATACATATACTATAAACATACAAAGAAAAAAATTAGGTTTAAATCCTGGCTGCCACTGTTGTGCCCTTGAGCAAAGCACTTAGAGTTGGCCTAAGGGAGACTGGCCCTAATGTAATTGATAGTTGAGAAATATGTAAGTCGCTTTGGATAAGAGTGTCTGCTAAATGCATAAATGTAAATGTATGTATGTGGTATGTTATGGTAGGGTTAGGATCTACTGCAGGTTCACACTGATTCCGATACATGAGTTTTGCGTATTGGTCGATACCCAGTAGCAATCCTTATGATTGAATTTGGAGAACTAACCCTTGGCAACATCCTCGGCTGTTGCATTATTTGATGTTTGTGGGCCTTGATCTAACTAGGCGCCTGTCACTTTAAATTTCTCTGCATGAACCTAACGCTACAGGGTTGGTTTCTATTGCATCAGCTTAAGTAAATATTCAACAACTTAAGCAGAATCTTCATTGGATTATAGGAGAGATGTTTCTTGCAATATGCAATTTTTGATGAGTAACCTTAGGCTGTTACATTCCTGACAAGCAGACTCAACATAACATACAGTAAATTAACCTAGGATCATAGGGTCGGCTCATGGATTGGCAAATTTTTCAGATACCTGATCCAAGTATTTTTTTAATATATTGGGACCGATATCCAACCATTGGATTGGTGCATGCCTAATTATTGCTATAAGATTTATTTAGAAGAGCATTCAAAGTAAACTCCCTTGCAGGCCTCAATTGACATACTACCAGCACTGTGGCAGTGCATTGTGGTACAGTATTAACAGTGCATGTGAAATGCTGCCGGGACAGTTCTGATAGACATGAATACAATTACATCGCAGACTGGATTTGGCCCGCGGGCCTTGAGTTTGACCAGTGTGATCCACTGTATGTAGGTTAGGATAGGGTTATGTATGTGTGTGTAATTACATCTCTAAATGTTTGGTGAATAATTCCTATGGAATATGCTTTATCTGTGTTTGTATATAATTATGTGTGAGTGACTGTGTGTAATTTTGCATATTTAATTGTTTGTGTGTGTATATGTATGTTTCATTGTGTGTGTGTAGTGTGCGAGGATGGCTCAGTGCGAACTGAGCGTGTGAGGATGGATGTTCCTCGTGAGGATGCAGTGTTTGTGGGGACGGGAGATCTCTTTGCTGCTCTATTGCTGGCCTGGACACACACACACCCCAAGGACCTCAAGGTCAGAGACAGACACACACACACACACTCTTGAATTTATTATTAGAACTCACCAATCATAGAGAGACAGAACAGAACCCCCCCGCCCCCTTGTCCCCCCCCGCCCCCTTGTCCCCCCTTGTCCCCCCCGCCCCCTTGTCCCCCCCCGCCCCCTTGTCCCCCTTTGTCCCCCTTGTCCCCCCTTGTCCCCCTTGTCCCCCTCTAAATCTTTTCCAATTTTTCTGCATTCCTACATTTTCCATAAACCTTGGGTGAACATTCAGAGAATGTTAGCTGCGAGTTGTTACACTCACAAACACTCCCCTCCTCTGATAGTATACCTGGGTACTGGGTACTCAGTACTGGGTCCAGTCATCCACTCCCATGGCTTCTCCTGTCACTGCTATGCAGATGATGCCCAGCTCAATCTGTTCTTTCTTCCTGGTGATGAGGGGGTGGTGCAGGGTTGTTAATGTGTGACAAATGGAAATATACTCAACTGGTACCGTCAGTCACATACAAGTCATTTTAATACTTTGCCATCTTGATAATAGCACTAGTAAAAATATATGTGATTGTCATCTATCATCCACCAGGACAAATGGGTGATTTCCTAGATGAGCTGGACACTTTGCTCTCTTCCACCCCTGGCAATATGAACATCCACTTAGACAATCCAGGCTCTGCAGACATCATATCTCTAATCCACTCCTTTAAGCTACAGCAGGTCTGCAGTGCTCCAACTCACAAAGCTGGCAAAGAGTGTCATGACTGGGATAGGTATCATGGGTGTCATGATAGATTACCAGCTTTGGATAAAAGCCTCTGTAGCTCGGTCATGCCATTTTCTCTATTCAACATAAGCAAGATCAGGCCTTACCTATCCCAACATGCAACCCAGCACCTGGTACAGACCTTGGTTATCTCTCGCCTTGACTATTGCAATGCCCTCTTATCAGGTCTTCCAGTCTGTGCTGTAAAACCACTACAGATGATCCAGAATGCAGTTGCATGTCTGGTTTTCAATCACCCAGAGAAAAAACAATGTCACACTTCTGTTCAGTGAACTTCACTGGCTACCTTTAGCTGCTCACATCAAATTCAAAGCACTAATATTGGCCTACAGGGTCACTGATGGACCTGCCTTAAAACCCTTTTAAAGCCCTAAGTTACCCTTTGGCCACTTCACTCCTCTAAGGAATGTTTTCTTGCACGGGTAACACCTTGCACAAGTCAATCCAGACTATTTTCCTCTGTTGTTCCATGCTAATGGAATGACCTTCCAAGTGCTACCAGAGCAACAGATACCCTCTCCATCTTCAAGAAATTCTTGAAGAATCAGCTCTTCCAAGAATATCTTCAGCTCTTCCAAGAGTATCTTCAGCTCTTCCAAGAAAATCTTCTGGCTTAAAACTTCTGAATACCTGGAATGCACTTACACTGCACCCCCACTCTCTCTCTACTGCACTTTCATCTCTCTACTGCACTTTTATCTCACTCCTGCACTTTCATCTCTTGACAATTTCTATGTTAGCAAGTTGCACTGCTTGTTAGTTTTTAATTGTGCTGAAGCTTGAATGTTTATCCTCTTTTTGTAAGTCTTTTTGGATAAAAGCATCAACTAAATGCATAAATGTAAATGGAACTGTTTCCCATGAAGCTTTTAAATCTAAATAACACAAAGTCAGTGGTGCTTCTCCTTGTAGAGTACCTATGCATGTCAGCTACTCTTGACTCCATAGTCAAACTTACATTCTCTATCATCCACATTTAGTCACCTAAGGCTTCTAAAGTGAGTGTGTATATTTAAGGGTTTTAGGCACATCAGTGTAGCAATGAATTAAAGCCACTGCCAGACTTTCCAGTGCTTTCCTGACAATTAGAGGAGATATTCTCACCAGGAATTAATTCAATCTATTATTTAATTTGGAAATAACCTTTGTTGACATACTCTCTTATGTTAGCTTATTATCAAGAACACAACCTCAGTAAGTCACCTCAGTAAGTGTTTCCTTAGCTGCAATTTCTGAGTCACCCACCTTCACATTGAGACCTGGTGATTTCCTTAGTTTAACACTGGATCCAAACAGCATTGGTTCTGTTTTGCCTAGACGCAAAGATAGCTTGGTTTCAATTTGCCAAATGCTGACATCAGCTCAACATCATCAGTGTAACCCTGGACAGGGTTTGGGGATCTCAATATGACCAGTTACCCCTAGACAGGGTTGGGGACCTCAATATGACCAGTGTACCCCTAGACAGGGTTGGGGACCTCAATATGACCAGTGTACCCCTAAACAGGGTTGGGGATCTCAATATGACCAGTGTACCCCTAAACAGGGTTGGGGACCTCAATATGACCAGTGTACCCATAGACAGGGTTGGGGATCTCAATATGACCAGTGTACCCCTAGACAGGGTTGGGGACCTCAGTATGACCAGTGTACCCATAGACAGGGTTTGGGGATCTTGTTTGTGGTGGTGCACACTGACAGAGCCATTTCAACCTCTGGTTGATGGCTAAGATGACGTTCACAGCACTCCAAGGATAGTCTGTTTTAATCCCCGCTTTCAGAGGACACGCACACACACACACACACACACACACACACACACACACACACAAAGGACCTCGAAGTGAGACACATGCACACACACACACACACACACTGAAGCATCTATTCTATCTCCCTTCCAGATGGCATGTGAGAAGACTATCTCAACCATGCACCATGTCATCAAGAGAACCATGACCCATGCCCGCGGTGAGTGTGTGTGTGTGTGTGTTTTTGGTGTGTGTGGCGGATTAGTTCCTCCTTCACAGATATGAAATCTGATTGGTTTCTCCTGAAATCCCTTGTCAGAGAAAAAGAATTGCAGCATTTTAAGATCTTAAATTGGGATGCACTGATCTGACTTTTTTAGTTGTGATCCCGATACGTGGGTTTTGCATATCAGTTGCTACTCAATGCTGATCCGATATCCACATTGATTTAGGAGACAGGCATCAACCTCAGCTTTTAATACCCTACTCTCCTGACTGAGCATTATTTTCCAAGCCAAGACAAAACAATAAAATGACATAAATATAATATTGATGATATGATATTGATGACAGCTGATTCAAATGACTGTTGTTCCCCTTCAGCATTAGCAATAATCTAGACCCTAATCTTAATGCTCAATTGAATTTGAATGGGACTGTGGAATGGGGTGTGGACAGTTAGGAGTTTAAATGGAGAAGTGTGAGACAATAGATTGTGCTAGGAGTTTAAAGGAGAAGTTTGCGACAATAGACTGTGCTAGGAGTTTAAAGGAGAAGTTTGCGACAGTGGTGTAACTCCTACATTGACTTGAGTTTGAGGATGTTTTGCCTCTCATCCAAAAGGCTTTTTTCTTTGTGAATTGCTCTTAGTGAAAGAAATGAGACGGCATGCGACCGACATGCATTATGTTTTTGGAGTTTGTCCTTAATTTGCCTGTTAGGAGCTACTTTGGGCCTAAGATTGCTTGTGGATACAGGCCCAGATATGTGTGGAAACATGGTTGCTGATGTGTTTCCCTCTCCTCCCTCTCTCTCTCTCTTCTCTCTCCCTTCATCTCCATTTCTCTCTCCCTTCATCTCCATCTCTCTCCCTCTCTGTTCCCCAGCAGTGGCGCTTGGCAGGTGTCCGACTGCAGCGGAGTTGGAGCTCAGGATGATCCAGAGTAAAGCCGACATTGAGGCCCCGCCCATCGCCGTGGAGGTCCAGCTCATCTAGGCCACATCTGGCCCTGACACACACACACACACACACACACACACACACACACACATATACATACACACACACACACACACATACACACACACACACACATACACACACATACACACAAACAAAATATTAAATTCCTTCCATGTGGTAGCCTTGAATCACTTAATGAGCTTATTCCATACCTTATTCAATGAAGTACAATCTCACAGTTTTATTTAATTCCACATGATTGATTGTGTGTTGATTTCATTCTGTCCTTAGAGTGTGGAGGAGTTTCTGTTCCGTCCATGAACTTTAAGTTAGACTCGGAGCCTGCGTGACTCAGCCTGTTTAACTCAAGCTAACCTGAGGAAGTTTAAGTTAGTCGTGAGGATTGATTTCTGTTTTATCACTGATGATGCACTGAGGCCTTATCTATAGATCTGTAGAAAAGACTCTAATGCTTTAAAACACACACGGACACTTACAAGGGAATGAATGTGATTGTAGACCACACTGCCAATGGTAGTGAAATGAGAGGGCAGCACTTAAGTCTGTGTGCTTGCTGTTCACCTAGTTGGCCACTAAGTGGGGCACTAACAGAACACCCAGACATCTCACTGTTTTATGGACTCAGTGTGATTATGACCCAACCTCTACTCCAATTGCTATGGACTCAACGTGATTATGACCCAACCTCTACTCCAATTGCTATGGACTCAGTGTGATTATGACCCAACCTCTACTCCAATGGCTATGGACTCAGTGTGATTATGACCCAACCTGACCTAACATTATGACCTAACATTTATTCCTATTGGCTAGGGACCAATTTATCACCTGACCTCTGCTCCCCTTGGCTATGCACTGAATGTTACTTGAATATTTACTCGTTTTTCTAAGGTAGCGCAGTTTGTAGAAATGTACTCATTTATTAACAAATTTACTAATAAAATGAGTGCAAAGCACCTCCTACTAATTTTGGATTGACTGATTTTTTTTGTGTTTGACACTTTTGATGGTTCACCTGGATGTTTGAAATCAGTCATAATCACAATCTGCGCCTCTGCAAGGGTTCATCTCTTAGTATCTGTGGCCTGATGTGTGCTGATGTCTTCATGAATATTAAACTGCACTCATAGTGTGTTGTGAATATCTTCATGTCTGAATATTTGTATTTTAATGCCACAAAAATAGGCTATCATACTCAACTAGTTGTGGCAGTCAAGAACTGTGCACCTCTTTTGCAGAAGGTTTGTGTTGAACAATTTAGATGTTCCATATTATATTGACAAGGAAATCCAACTTCTCTGGCCAATTAAGATCTTTGATATTATATTGACCATGTAGTAAAAGTTCTCTAGCAAATTTGGGTCTTCCAGCTCTGGGAAGTTTTTGCCTTTGCTTTGGATGAACATTTTGATGATCTTTGTGTTCTTGTGTAGTACTCAAGTGGTAAACTGTTTTAGCACAGCCACCACAGTATGTTTTAGCACAGCCACCACAGTCTGAGCAGGAGGTTTAATATGGGCTGCCAGAGTGCAGCCTGCTGCACATTTTACGTTGATAAAGTGCACATGTTGTCATGTACAAGATACATCAGCCAATTTATGGTTAACTTACAGGCCTGCAACAACACAAGGAAAATTAAATTTATAAACATTAATTTTCTTTCTCAGGCTAAGAGCCACATGCAGCCCAACCACAGGACTAGATTGATCCAGAACTGCACTTCAACAACTACTGGAATAATACATGGCCCAGTCTGTGTGTGTGTGTGTGTGTGTGTGTGTGTGTGTGAGACTGAATAACTCCACTTTCAATGCTGTGCTTGCGTTTGACTTTATTGTTGTCTTGGTAAGGAGGTGAGTCTTCACAAGGGGGTGTGGACGTGCTCACACACACACACACACATACACGCTCCTGAGGCCAGTGGTGCTGTGTTAGCTGTGCTGATGGCACACACACACACACACACAGACACACTCTCCTGCCCTCAGAGGGCTGTTTAGCTCTGCTGGTGGCAAAGCGTCTGGTCGTAGTGGTCGTGTGCATCGATGTAGGGAGCTGTAGCCATGCACTCAGCCAGGTGCTTATCACACTCACAGATGAACATCTCACACGGATCATTCTTGGCTACTCACAAATACACACACACAGAGAGAGAGAGAGAGAGATGAACATCTAATGCATGCAGTGTGTGTGTGTGTGTGTGTATGTGTGTGTGTGTGTTACCCAGGCAGGTGATGGTCTTGGTGGCTTTGTCACACTGGTAGTAGTATCCATGGGTGTAGGGGTTGTCTAGATCCAGAGGAGAATAACAGGCAGCCAGAGCCATTGCAGCGCTATAGCAGTGGTCGTGGGCCTCACAACACCTACACACACACACACACACACACACACACACACACACTTATGAATAAAGACTTCATTGGAGGGCATCATTCTCCTAAGGCCTCAGGTCCGTCATGCACTAGACCCACTGCAGTTAACCCTAACCCATACTCTCACCTGAGCGGGTTAACCCTAACCCATACTCTCACCTGAGCGGGTTAACCCTAACCTATACTCTCACCTGGACAAAGAATCATGTTTTTTTATTTCTCCAGCACTTTCAAGACCATCCAGCCCCTCCTGTTGAGAGACAAACTGCAGCAGATGGAAGGTGATTCACACCTGGATTACAGACCACCTCACAAATAGACCCCAGTTTGTTAGACTTCACAGACTGTGGTCTGCAGCACTGGTGCATGTGTGTTATGCCACATGCAGAAGTTCTCTGACGACACTACCAATGAGGGGTGTGTTCGGAATGGACTGTAGGAGTACAGGACCCCACTGGAGGACTTTGAATGGACTGGAGGAGTACAGGACCCCACTGGAGGACTTTGAATGGACTGGAGGAGTACAGGACCCCACTGGAGGACTGGTGGACTGGAGGAGTACAGGACCCCACTGGAGGACTGGTGGACTGGAGGAGTACAGGACCCCACTGGAGGACTGGTGGACTGGAGGAGTACAGGACCCCACTGGAGGACTGGTGGACTGGAGGAGTACAGGACCCCACTGGAGGGCTGGTGGACTGGAGGAGTACAGGACCCCACTGGAGGACTGGTGGACTGGGCTTTGTGGGCTGGTGCAGGACGAACCATCTGCAGCTGAACACCACCAAAATGAAAGAGGTGGCCGCTGCTAGAAAGGCCAAGGAAGGTTGAGGTCCTTTAAAATCTGAACTCCTACTGATGTTTTACCACTCTGTCATGACCAGCGTCTCATTCTTTGATACAGCAACACCAGAGAGAGGGATGCTGGATGATTGGCTGCTCAACTGACAAGCTCAACTGACAGACTCAACTGACACGCTCAACTGACAGACTCATCTGACAGGCTCAACCGACAGGCTCAACTGACAGACTCAACTGACAGGCTGTGAAAGTCCTTTGTCCCGCGGGCCTCCAGCTCTGTAATGCCACACTGAAGGGGAAGTGTGAGACTGGTGTTCCTGAGTGGGCACATTTCACACCATGCCTGCTCCTACTGTCCCAATGTAATGACTAGACTGTCTGACACACACACACACACACCATGCCTGCTCCTACTGTCCCAACGTAATGACTAGACTGTCTGACACACACACACACTCACACACCATGCCTGCTCCTACTGTCCCAACGTCAATTTTTACCTTTTCGTGTTGTCTTAGATGCATCTATTTTAATATTCATATGTCTTAATACCTTAAAGCTTTAGCATATTCAGCTATTTATCATCTTATTGATGTTCTGGTTTAATACAGAAACTGCACTGGCAATGTCCTCTCTGGAACATCTCTTACACTATGCTTCAGTACTACTGTGTGTGTGTGTGTGTGTGTGTGTGTGTGTTCTCTTACACTATGCCTGGATGCACTTTCCACTACACAACTACATCCTCCTGCTCATTCCTACACTACTGACACACTACTGACAGCTGCACCTACTATAGTTTCTGATGTGTGTGTGTGTGTGTGTGTGTGGATGTCTTGTGTTGTTTGTCATGGTATGAATGTTACAGGATGCTTTAATTTCCTACAGGATAATAAAAGTACTATCTAATCTAATCTAATCTGTCACCAATAACATAATCTTGGGTAGATCGATGGTCTATTATGTCATTCTGTGCTATTATTGTTCAGACTCTTTAGCTAACCTTTTGTGACTTTGGCTCAACCCCTTTTGTTTTGAAATATGCTAGGCTATATAAATAAATTAATTGACAAAAGTGATTAATTGTTTACACATAAATTGATTGCCACAAGTGGTAAAAACGATTAATAGATTACACATCCATTGATTAATAGATTGCACATCCATCGATTGCCACAACAAGTTCCAAAACTAATTTTGATTAATCACTGAATTTCAATGGTTAATCTGCATTCATTTTTTTATGTCAATGGGTTTAAATCCTCACACTATCATGTTAGCGGTTAATCGTTACATCCTAAATAAATAATCAAAACCAAATGAATCAATTAAAAAGTAATTGTTACCAGCACTACTACACACACACACACACAGGCACATACACACACACACACACACACACACACATACACAGGCACACACACACACACACACACAGGTACACACACACAGGTACACACACATACACACACACATACACAGGTACACACACACACACACACAGGTACACACACACAGGTACACACACACACACACACACACACACACACACACACACACACACACACACACACACACACACACACACACACACACACACACACACACACACACACACACATACACGTACACACACACACACACACACACACACATACACACACACACACACACACACACACACACCTGTCCAGCTGATCCACAGCAGTACCAGATCCTCCCTTTCCACAGTAGCAGCCATAGTCTGCAAAGTCAATCAGAGGCCAGCTGGAGGGCAGAGTGCATTCAATCAGCTCACGCAGATCCCACAGAGAACGTCTGCTTCTAGGCACGCCTGCCAACACTGCAACACACACACACACACACACATTATACACACACACACACACTATAAACACATTACACACAATCAGTCACACAGATCCCATAGAGAATGTGTACTCCTAAGCATGACAGCCAGCACCACAACACACACATTACACACACACACATTACACACATATACACGCACACACATTGCACACACACATTACACACATATACACTGTCGTTCATTTGTCGTTCAACGTATCATGGCTAAGACAGACACAGCACTTCACCAACTCACCAGTTGGTAGTACCCCAAGGATCTGTTCTGGGGCCCCTTCTCTTCGCTCTGTACATCTCCTTGCTGGGCTCAATCATCCACTCCCATGGCTTCTCTTGCCACTGCTATGCTGATGATACCCAACTCTATCTGTCCTTTCCGCCTGATGACTCCACGGTGTCAACATGGATCTCGGGCTGTCTATATCTGCATGGATGAAAGGACCACCTACAACTAAATCTCTCCAAAACTGAACTGCTGGTCCTCCCAAGCCATACATCACAACATCAGTATCAAGATCGACTCCCTGTCTGTTTCTCCCACCAAAGTGGCAAAAAACCTAGGTGTCATGATCGATGACCAACTGACCTTTGCAGACCAACTGACCTTTGCCTCTGTGGCTCGGTTGTGCCGTTATTCCCTATTCAACATAAGGAAGATCAGGCCGTACCTAACCCAACATGCAACCCAGCACCTGATACAGACCCTGGTTACCTGCAGGTCAATCCAGACTCTTCTCATATCTGGTTCTGCGCTGGTGGAATGACCTTCCAAGTGCTACCAGATCAACTGATAGCCTCTCCACCTTCAAGAAACTCTTGAAGACCCAGCTCTTCCAAGAATATCTCCTGCCATACATTTCTGAGAATGCACTTAACAGGGAGGCATTCACACACAAACACACACTCACACACACACACACACACACACACACACACACACACACACACATACATGTGCAGACACACATACACTGAAACTTACAGACAAGCAAGCAGGCAGGCAGTCACATACAAGCACACACACATACACACACACACACACATACACACACACATACACACACACACACACACACATACACACACACACACACACACACACACACACACACACACACATACACACACATACACACACACACACACACACACATACACACACACACACACACACACATACACACACACACACACACTGAAACTTACAGACTGGCAGGCAGGCACTCAGTAGCAGGAGAGCACAAGAGAACTTCATGTTTGATCTGTAAAACATAACATAATCATAAGAGTGTGTGTGTGTGTGTGTAATAATGTGTCTCTGCTTGTGTGCGGTGACGATGTGTGTGTGTGTGTGTGTGTGTAATAATGTGTCTCTGCTTGTGTGCGGTGACGATGTGTGTGTGTGTATGTGTGTAATAATGTGTCTCTCGGTGTGCGTGTAGACTGTGTGTGTGTTTGTGGGAGCATTACCTGGTATCTTGTAGGTAGACACACACACACCAGTGCTTGCCTAAGGGGCTCATGTTTTATACCCTGAACCCTGGGGTGGGACTTAGCGTGCACACACACACACACACACACACACACCACAATCAAGAGGCAAATATTTACTCATTAAATGACATGAATCACACATACACACATGGAATAAAAAGGCAATACAATCTGAGAACAATTTGACTTCAAAATGCACCTGCAGGGGTCACTTTGTTTTCAGTTAGTCGGATCCAGAGTTGGACCGCACAGCAGCTAAAAACAGACCACCACACTTGGGGTTATTCAAACCAGGAAAGTTTGTTAGTTCACCTGCTTTGGTCCAGACCAAAATACAATGTTTATTTTTTAATTTAGGGTGGTTTCTTACACATTGTATTTCTCTACGAGTGGACCAGAACTTCTAAAAAAAAATAATAATAATTTTGATGAAGGTCTTTCAATGGAGATATAGAATAGAATAGAATAGAATAGAAATATTTGGGGCAGGGGAGGCAGAAAGGCCCAAGTGTAAGTAGACTTTTAAAGAGGAAGTGAAATGAAATTGATGTGTTATCTGTCTTTTTATTGCCAATATATTTAAAACTCATTAAGTAGTTATAAGGGGAAAAATAGATTTTGACCCCAAGCAACATTCCAGGCCAAACAATGAAGCTGAAAATGAGCATTCTAAAGTTGCAATACCACGGACGTCCACTGGGGGATGGCTGCAAAAGTGAGTCATTTGCCATAGACGATTTTGGTGTCT
>JAIFZK010000179.1:487500-557500 GCA_027481765.1 Tenualosa thibaudeaui
CATGGGTGAGTTTGCTTTTACATGGGTGAGTTTGCTTTCGCATGGGTGCTGAGTTTGCTTTTACATGGGTGAGTTTGCTTTCACATGGGTGAGTTTGCTTTCACATGGGTGCTGAGTTTGCTTTTACATGGGTGAGTTTGCTTTCTCATGGGTGAGTTTGCTTTTACATGGGTGAGTTTGCTTTCACATGGGTGCTGAGTTTGCTTTGACATGGGTGAGTTTGCTTTTACATGGGTGAGTTTGCTTTCGCATGGGTGCTGAGTTTGCTTTTACATGGGTGAGTTTGCTTTCACATGGGTGCTGAGTTTGCTTTTACATGGGTGAGTTTGCTTTGACATGGGTGAGTTTGCTTTGACATGGGTGAGTTTGCTTTTACATGGGTGCTGAGTTTGCTTTGACATGGGTGAGTTTGCTTTTACATGGGTGCTGAGTTTGCTTTTACATGGGTGAGTTTGCTTTTACATGGGTGAGTTTGCTTTCGCATGGGTGAGTTTGCTTTTACATGGGTGAGTTTGCTTTCGCATGGGTGAGTTTGCTTTTACATGGGTGAGTTTGCTTCCGCATGGGTGAGTTTGCTTTTACATGGGTGCTGAGTTTGCTTTTACATGGGTGAGTTTGCTTTCACATGGGTGCTGAGTTTGCTTTTACATGGGTGAGTTTGCTTTCGCATGGGTGAGTTTGCTTTTACATGGGTGAGTTTGCTTTCACATGGGTGCTGAGTTTGCTTTGACATGGGTGAGTTTGCTTTTACATGGGTGAGTTTGCTTTCGCATGGGTGCTGAGTTTGCTTTTACATGGGTGAGTTTGCTTTCACATGGGTGCTGAGTTTGCTTTCACATGGGTGCTGAGTTTGCTTTGACATGGGTGAGTTTGCTTTGACATGGGTGAGTTTGCTTTTACATGGGTGCTGAGTTTGCTTTGACATGGGTGAGTTTGCTTTTACATGGGTGCTTATTTTGAGTATACGTGGGTGATTTTGCTTTTACATGGGTGAGTTTTCTTTCGCATGTGTGAGTTTGCTTTTACACGGGTGAGTTTGCTTTCGCATGGGTGAGTTTGCTTTTACATGGGTGAGTTTGCTTCCGCATGGGTGAGTTTGCTTTTACATGGGTGCTGAGTTTGCTTTGACATGGGTGAGTTTGCTTTTACATGGGTGAGTTTGCTTTCGCATGGGTGCTGAGTTTGCTTTGACATGGGTGAGTTTGCTTTTACATGGGTGAGTTTGCTTTCGCATGGGTGCTGAGTTTGCTTTTACATGGGTGAGTTTGCTTTCACATGGGTGCTGAGTTTGCTTTTACATGGGTGAGTTTGCTTTCGCATGGGTGAGTTTGCTTTTACATGGGTGAGTTTGCTTTCACATGGGTGCTGAGTTTGCTTTGACATGGGTGAGTTTGCTTTTACATGGGTGAGTTTGCTTTCGCATGGGTGCTGAGTTTGCTTTTACATGGGTGAGTTTGCTTTCACATGGGTGCTGAGTTTGCTTTTACATGGGTGAGTTTGCTTTTGCATGGGTGAGTTTGCTTTTACATGGGTGAGTTTGCTTTCACATGGGTGAGTTTACGTTCACATTGGTGCTGAGTTTGCTTTTACATGGGTGCTGAGTTTGCTTTTACATGGTTGAGTTTGCTTTAAATGGGTGTTGATGCTTTTACATGGGTGCTGAGTTTGCTTTTACATGGGTGCTGAGTTTGCTTTTACATGGGTTTTGAGTTTGCTTTTACATGGTTGAGTTTGCTTTACATGGGTGTTGATGCTTTTACATGGGTGCTGAGTTTGCTTTTACATGGGTGCTGAGTTTGCTTTTACATGGGTGCTGAGTTTGCTTTTACAGCTCTGGCGGCTTTTTCCTAGATTGGTTTTTCTAAACAAAAGAAAGAAAATGCCATTAACCACTGCTATTCACCAAACACAATTGTGTCAACACAATTACACACATATTTCACATTATATAAAGTCAAATTAATTAAACATTTTGTGTAAATGCTGCCTAAGCAATTTTTAAAAAGTGTTTTCTTGCTGGAGGCAACAGACTGATGAGTTGTTGATGAGAGAGACAGACTGGGTTAGGGTCAGAGGTCGTCTGTTAAGGTGTAATCTATGTCTGTAAAAACAAAATTGATAATATTGTTATAATAATATATAATATAATACAATTGATGATATTGTTATAACAATGATATATAATATAATATAATTTATAATATTGTTATAATAATATATAATATAATATAATTGATGATATTCACACACACATTTGTGCCGCTTCTCCCATTTGGCTGACAGGATCTTATGTCTCAGGCATCCAGGAGCGACTACATAAACACTGGCCAGACAGACTTGGGATGTCTGCTACTTTGATTTAAATTGAATTTAAACTGTTCAAATTTCCTTCACCTAAATAATGGGTGAGTGAAATTCACATCTACATCTGCATCTGCATCTTTCACACTGAGACTTTTTCAACTCAAACCGATTATATTAAGAGAGACTTTTTCAACTCAAACCGACTATATTAAGAGAGACTTGTTCAACTCAAACCGACTATATTAAGAGAGACTTGTTCAACTCAAACCGACTATATTAAGAGAGACTTGTTCAACTCAAACCGACTAGTAGCTGCCAGCGCTGACTATACTCTCTGGGGTTTCTGCTATGAAATCAGATTGACTACAGCAGACAGCTCTGACATTAGCAGACTAACTACAGCAGACAGCTCTGACATTAGCAGACCAACTACAGCAGACAGCTCTGACATTATCAGACCAACTACAGCAGACAGCTCTGACATTAGCAGACCAACTACAGCAGACAGCTCTGACATTAGCAGACCAACTACAGCAGACAGCTCTGACATTAGCAGACCAACTACAGCAGACAGCTCTGACATTAGCAGACCAACTACAGCAGACAGCTCTGACATTAGCAGACATAACCGACATTAGCAAACTAAATAAATAAATAATTGAATAACAGGATCAGCAAACAACACTGACACTAGCAGCCAAAATAACTAACTAAATAAATGATCAAACTGTTTTCAGAACATAGTTTTTCTCTATATTAATGATTTACATGAAGATCAGATCACACTTTACAGATTACAACAATACAACCTAGTTTACTAGTTTACTTTACCCTTAAGGACACGTGTGTGCATGGCTCTTACTCAGTATTCGATAATAGATATCAACACACATTCATACACACACACACACACACACACACACACATTCACACACACACATACACATTCACACACACACTCACACACACACATACACATTCACACACACATTCATACACACACACACACACACACACACACACACATTCACACACACACACACACATTCATACACACACACACACACACACACACACATTCACACACACACACACTCACACACACACATACACATTCACACACACATTCACACACACACACATTCAGTGCTCCCTCTCTGACCTCGCTAATCAGCTGCAGACTGCATGATAAAACAATTACAGCTGCATTAAGGAGTTGCTCAAACGCTTCTGATAATAATGTGTGTGTGTGTGTGTGTGTGTGTGTGTGTGTGTGTGTGTGTGTGTGTGTGTGTGTGTGTGTGAATGTGTGTGTGTGTGTGTGTGTGTGTGTGTGTGTGTGTGTGTGTGTCTCAGGTGTGTGAACGGACAAGTGGCTGACACATCTATCCAAAATGACGCAATAATGCAAACATTAAGGCCAGGGACCCTCACGGAGAAGACCCCTCTTAATCACAACACAAATTTATCCAAACTCTTTCTTTTGGGGGGGGGGGGGCCACGGGGCAAATGTTGTTTTTTTGGTGTGCCAACATAACAAGAATAATAATAATAATAATAATAATAATGATAATAATAATAATAAAACAATTCATATAATTTTTTTACATTAACATAACATTTTGTCTCACATACACAAATTCATTTATAGAGATAAAGGATAAAAAAACAATGAATGATAGAAAGTAAAACGAGTGAGAAAAAAAACACCAAATAAGCAAACTAAATAAAATGAAAGAAAAATAAAAACATTATTTTAGTGAATTTGGTTGTTGTAAACCACTGATTGCACCAACTCTCCTGAGCATCTATATGTGGTTTAGTCTTTATGGTCTGATTTTACGTCATCATATCTTTGCCTCCAAAGAGCTGCAGAAGTGGGTGGAATGACGATCAACGGCTCTTGATAAGGTAAGGTTGGCGATCAACGGCCCTTGGCTGTCTGGAAGGTAAGCAAAAGAATTGTCTTTTCCCCCGTCATGACTCAATTAATTCAAACTTTGTTATTGATATTGGTGAATATAAGTGTCAGCAATGTTTTAATTGAATGTTTGTACTATGGGCCAAAGAGATAAGGTTGACTGTGAAGTTACTAGCTAACGTTTCCCATTAGTAGAACTTCAGCAAACATTAATGCGGTATATCAGTGATGAAGAGACATATTTGTATTCAATATCAGTATTTGCCCATAATTACTAAATTAATTTGATGTTTGTGTCACCAGCACTGTACATTACATGGGCTAGTCATGATTAAATTTTCCAGTTACACTGGCTGGATGCCATGATGTTCCTAACTAGCAGTAAACGATACCCACTGTTGACATTCTCTGGTAGCACTCTAGCAAATGTTAGGCTGCTAGCAAATATTACTTACTTACATATTGAAATAGTGTTTGCCCACCATCACAGTTGATGTGATGAGAAAATTATCAGCCATGGTAAATATATGCACTAGGTCACATTCCAATTTTTCAGTTTAATCCAAGGGTGGACTAGATTGACAAGGTGTTAAGTTCCTAACTAGCAGCTATCTGCTAACCTTGGTTTCCTTTAATGGTCCCATGCTAGCAAATATTACCTTGTTAGCAGACATTAGCCTAGCTTAGATGATGAGAGAGAAGAACCCTATCTGTTAAAATAGCACTCGCCCTCCTCTTTTGGTTAATGTTATTATGACTAATGCTAAACTTTGCCACCACTAATGAAGGCTGAGTAAACTGTTACTATTATTTCAAGACTAAAGAGAAACATTTACCAAAATGACAAAGTCTCAGTGCAGCTGCTGCTCTTGCTTGTTTAGACAACAAATGAGCAACTTGCTGTCATTTGATTTTTATGTGTTCACATTCTTTTACATTTTTTTCACTTCCAGAATACAAACATAGGTGGTTCAAGATCCATTAAAGAGCCAAACTGGGCCTCATAATTGTTGCAGCAAAGACTGAGAAATGTGAATATGTACTATATATGTACTATATATGTACTATATACTGTATATACTTGCCAGGTGAGCCTTTGTTGTAATCATACTAGTTTCCATGAAGTCCTAAACTCAGGCTTAAATTCTTTTCTTTTAAATAATGAAATCTTGAGAAAGCATAATGTATGTACTTTTAAAATACTATTGATCAATTACAATGGTAACTCTAATTAGAACCTGGAAATTAAGTGCTATAGACTAGCTACAGAATAAGGTAACAAACACAAGTGAGAGTGGAATTTAGTATTTAGTGTACAAATTACTGAGTAAATACAGGAACAGTGAAACCAAAATGGCCTTCTGCCAGCAGATTTCTTACTTGGACAGCTGCACACTAGTCTTTGGTGCTTTACCTTGTCCATCTAAATATAAAGTGTTGCCCTGTGCATGTCCAGTCTAAATATAAAGTGTTGCCCTGTGCATGTCCAGTCTAAATATAAAGTGTTGCCCTGTGCATGTCCAGTGCAAGCCAATTGTGTGTCCACATTTCTGCTGATGCTGTAGGTTGGATCATAGTAGCACTGATGTTGGTCTCCTGCTGTCATTTCCCAATGGGAAGAAGTGAAGATCACAATTCAGGAAGCTCACAATCATGTTAGATTTCACAAGGTAAGGACCCTCTGTTGTTGTTTTCCTAATGGAGTATTTTGATGACTTTGTAATGTAACATGTTTATTTGTAGCTGTGCTGACAGATGAGTCTCAGACCTTACAGCTGTGACAGCATAGTGGATGGGCAGCTGTCACAGAGCTGATGTCTGTGTGTGTGTGTGTGTGTGTGTGTGTGTGTGTGTGTGTGTGTGTGTGTGTGTGTTGTGCTGTTGCCCATGTCCTTTTATCTGATGTCTTTGTGTGTGTGTGTGTGTGTTACGCTGTTGCCCAGACAAACATGTCCTTTTATCTGATGCCTTTGTGTGTGTGTGTCTTCGTATCTGATGTCTTTGTGTGTGTGTGTCTTCGTATCTGATGTCTTTCATGGTTACACTCATTAGCACAGTGGAATTATAAACATAGCTGATACAGCAGCTCTACACACACACACACATACACACACAGAGAGACCTCTGGGTGACCTTTGCTACAGAACCTTTTTGCTGTGCTTGATAGAGATGTGGTAGAAATGTGTCCAACACCACTGCAGGTTGCAGGGCTGCAGGTTGGCATTAGCTGCTGGCCCTATAATTGTTGTATCTGTCAATGAGTACCAGTCTTTACAGCCATAGATTTACACTACACCAGTCAATGAGTACCAGTCTTTACAGCCATAGATTTACACTACACCAGTCAATGAGTACCAGTCTTTACAGCCATAGATTTACACTACACCATTCAATGAGTACCAGTCTTTACAGCCATAGATTTACACTACACCAGTCAATGAGTACCAGTCTTTACAGCCATAGATTTACACTACACCAGTCAATGACTGAGGCAAAAATGGTGTGACAGCAGAAGTGAAGTGTTACTTTGCCTCCCCAACCCCCCCCCCCCCCTTCCGGAGGCAACATGGAGCTGTGGATGAGGGTCTCATTTATCAACAGGATTCTACATTCGATTGGATGGGTCAGGTGCAGAATGTGTGTAAGTACCAAGAAATCTTCAACCCTAGTGGTCAGCAATGACAAATCCAACCCTAAGAAACTTATATAATAATAATAAACAATAATAAACTTGTTGAATCCTTAAAACCCTCTGCATGCTCCGTTTAATGTTTGTTTTGAACCTAGGGTTAACCATATGTAATTAGGAGGTCACCTGGACTCCCACTTTACCTGGTGGTGGATTTTCTATGACGTACGGTCCTTAATGGCATTAATGATCTTGAAAAATCCACCTGTGGTCTTATTAAAAGAACTGCTGTCAACGTTTTCTCTTTCTCTTTACTTTTTGTTTTATTCTCACACTGAGGGTAGTTTTGAATAAAAAAAATAAAAGCTATCTTTATATTTTGGTAAATCAGCCTCTGTCCACCATTAAGCTGGCAGCTCATTAAGTTAGCTCCATGTTAAATCCCAATTCTTCCCCCAGTTCTGAATCAGGAAGTGAATCCTAAGCCTTCCATAGGAGTACTTCCTGTTTCCGTAGGACCAGCTACCATGGTAGTAAGATCGGTTGGGTGGAAGAGGGAGAGAATGCTAAAAAGCCGAGCCCGGGGGCATATTCTTACAGTGCACAGGGAAGCATGGAGGGTGAGGCAGATCTCAATGTTATCTCGGCTAAGCCTGTGACAGAGTTGAATGAGTTAAAGGAGCGCCTTATTCGACAACAAGCCCGGTGAGTCATCACCCATGGAAGCTACAAAGCTACGTGCCTGGAATAGCACTCAAACACCTGCTCCACGTCAGCCACGTCCAGATTCCTCTCGCTGGGGAAGCAGTGGTGGGACCCGTGCACCTCCTTTCCAACCTCAGACGGTCTGAGGTTCATATGGGCCCATATGAATGTGGTGTGGTAGCGGTGGTAGTGTAGTGGTTAAGGAACCTGGCTAGTGTGCAAGTAGTGAAAAGTTGTGGGTTCGAATCCCAGCTGCCACCGCTGTGCCCTTGAGGACTTCCAGGGGAGACTGGCCCTGAAGAACTGATAGTTGACGAATTGTAAGTCGCTTTGGATAAAGGCGTCTTCTAAATGCATAAATATAAATATACTGTAGACCAGGTATCAAAAAGGGTTACTTTGGGTACCCATAAGACGATGTCTCTGAAACTTCTTGGTAACTGTCCCGTCGTGGAGATCTTAATTAATGGTGGAGATCTTAATTGGAGAGTAAGCAGAAATTAGTTTTTTGGACACTGCTCTGTCTGTCTCTGTTTTCTCCTGTTTCTTCCTGTCTCTGCTGCTCAGTAACGAGCTTAACTAATTTTAATTACGTTCATCCACTTCCTCGTTCTCCACTAGTCTACTTCATTAGGTTCACCTGCTTCTCGCTTTTCCCTCATTGTCTCCCCAGCTGTTTCTCATTCTCCCTACTGCCTGCTAGTATTTATTCCCCTCTGTTTCAGTCGCCCTTTGTCAGAATATCCACTAACCTGGGCTGCTTTGTCCCCTTCGGAGGAGTGTGAGGCTCAGGCTTTACTAGAAAGGTATCAAGACACATTTAGTGAAGATGAAATGCATCTGGGCTGTACTCCATTGGTGCAGCATGCCTTTCCCTTGTTAGATCATGTCCCCATATGCCTACGTTACCGTCAACTGCCCCCTCCCTGTACGAGCAGGTAAAGGACCATATTCAGAGACTGTTAGAGCAAAATGTAATTCAGCCCAGCTGTAGTCCATATTCGGCCCCTCTTGTAGTGGTGCAGAAAAAAGATGGGGGTATTCGCATGTGTGTAGATTACTGGCAGCTTAATGGTAAAACATGCAAAGATGGATATCCATTGCCACAAATAGAGGATGCATTGGCAGGGGCGAAGTGGTTCAGCATGTTTGATTTAGCAAGTGGCTATAAGCAAAATCCAAGGAGAAAACTGCCTTTTCCATTTGGGCTTGAGCTTCCATTCCTTTCTCCTCTATTTAGACGATATAGTCGTGTTTTCCACCTCATTCCATAAGCATCTAGAACATCTGGAAATGGAACTTGGCAGGAACATTGGCTTAAGCTCAAGTTTGCAAAATGCCATTTCTTTCAAATGGAGGTGAAGTAACTTGGGCATATCATTTCTGCACTGGCAAAGGTGGCAGATAGGCTTTGCCATCTATCAAGCTAGACGAGATCCAGTGATGAAGAAAATGTCTCAAGTTGGGCTTGAGATATCTGAAGTTATCATACTGAAATAGGATAACTAGGCATATGATGACACAAATGTAGGCCTATACCTCTTACCCAAGCACACCCATTGATAACACTATTAACGCCACTGCCGTCACTGTGCTCTATAAATCTGGTTGCACAAATCTCAATGTATTGAAATGGATGATGTTCACATGACATGTAACATGTGACAGGCACATGCTGCAGTCCATGTGAGAATATTTGGTCAGTGATGTTGCTCAGACTACAACTGCTCAACTATGACTCTAAAGAATAAAGTCACTATACTCTGCATCATTCAGGCCATATAGCCATACACATGTGAGGTTGGGGTTGTGGAATTGCCAAAGCCCTCGTTGTCTCCACATAATGTCTCTGCTTAGGTCCAAAAAGCAGGAATTACATTTTCTTTTCAGTTAATTTTACTTGTGTTCATATTTTCTTTTTAATCCATAAAACAGGCAAAATACAAGGGCATTTTCAGCAAGTAACAACAGAATTTGAAAAGATCGTAAACCATGTATTTTTCATTTCCCATTTCACTTCCAAAATTGAATAATGAATGAATGAAAACTAGCCCATCACTAATTTGCTTTAGCTTGGAGAGGATAGCAATTTAACCCTGACCCTAGCTATTTATTTTTGTTTTTGTGTTTCTATCAATGTTGCGTTCCATTAGACATTGACAACACCTGCAAATGTTATCAAAAATATTCTTGTGAAGCTTATTCCACAGACAGAACCTAATATGAATGTTTGTGGTGTTTTTTGTGTATGCGCAAATGTGTTTGTTATTGTGGGTGTAGCCTTTAACTACCCTACTGCTTATTTGTACCTGTGGTGCAAATAGACACTTGTTTTATTATTATAAGTCACGTGAATATGTTGCTAAGGCAGATGAGTGATGGGCTAGTGGGTAAAGATGGTTCAGACAGAGACAGGATTGAGTCTAAAGACCTTGCTGAAAATACTTCTGGTGTAGTGGTCAAACATTCGGGGCAGGCAACTTGGTGGATCACTGCAGCCTTTAATCATGACGCTGGAGACAAGTTGCCCACACAAAACTTATACAAGGTGTGCCAAGTAACTAGCTCATCTTCTTGGAGACTAGGATTCCCTTTTATACCCCCATGTTGCAAAACAAATGGCAGACCCCCATGCCGTTCATTAGAAAACTTCTTGGCTTCCTAGTGTTCTGGCTTGTCTAGGTTTCATCATTTCCTTTTTCTAAACTCCTGGTGGAGCCATATAGAGTATATCTATCTGGTGGAGCCATATAGAGGAGTATATCTATCTGGCTTTCTCTGGTTTTGATTGGTTGGTTGGTTGGTTGGTTGGTTGGTTGTCTTCCTTCTCAGGATTGGGCTTTACACATGACATACATTCTGTATCACATTATTGTTCTCTTTTGCTGATATTCATTTCTACAGTATTATACAACATTCTGTCTAGTGACCTGTAAAATGTGATGTGTCTGAAATGATGGTTTTTATATTTTCTGCAAAGCCAAAGTATAGGTGATGGTGACATAATAATAATAATAATAATAATAATAATAATAATAATAATAATAATCATAATAATAATAATGACTGAGGAGAGTTTTTAACAGCAAGATTTTAGTACTCAACAATCGAAAGTCCTAAAATTCCATATTGAACTTAATGAAGACCGTTTTTCTTTAGAATGTTCATTTCACAACATTCTTGTCACCCTGGCGTGAAGGTTAGTCTGCGTTTTAGAGGATAAATGTGTTTCTGTGTGATGTACTTTATTTATTCAAGTTTTCTAGTGTATGCCATTTGAGTTCTGTGTGACGTACTTTATTTATTCAAGTTTTCTAGTGTGTGCCATTTGAGTTCTGTGTGACTGACATACCCTTGACATTTTTGGCCCCTCCTTTGAGATCAGTAGGGGTCATACGCAGTGACGGGTCCCCGACAGATATCTATATCTGCACATGTTGGGTAACCCCCCAGATGTCCAAGTGGTCAGATGTTGGTACCATTTTCGTTTAATCAAAGTGTTCAGGGCTGCCGGTCTAACAGTGCAACATTTAGGTTATAAGCTACGGTTAAGCCACAGTTATTTCATTCAATAAAGCGGACAGCAAAACACCAAAGATCTGCCTGCAATTCAGATTTTTGGTGAATGGTTCTCCATTGAAATGAAATGTAACTGCGTTCACTTGTGCACTGGTAAGCATGACTGTAGCCTGGATTTCCCCACACTGGAAAAATAATAATAGGTAATAAACTCCTTTGACACGTCTAAAAATCATTTCTCTAGGGTTTTGTTGGCTTTAGTGTAATAATATTTTGTGCCTTCGTTTGTTACTGCCATATATGAAAGGTTCAGAAAAACTGATGTAAACACACTGGCTAATTATGGTTCCACTAACTAATTTCAGAACCTGGCTAGAAAACAAAGGGCTCTAGAATCAAGGTCCAATTGAATCATGAATTGAATTAAATCGTGATCTTGCAGATCGAAATTGAACTGATTCAGAAAGTCTGCATTGATACCCAGCCCTATTGAGAACTGCTGCTTTGGAAGAATCTCATCTCATGAGGCTCATATATACTTCAACATTTTTTCTGTATTTTGGCAGCCCATAAACACTATAAAAATACTGCAGGTCATCATAAACAAACCAATAAACAGGTAAACATGAAAGTGTGGGAGAATCAACATGCCAACATGGCTCTCAAGAGACCACATCTATGAGGCCTGGGGGTACAATGATAATAACCAAAAAGGGATGAAAGGTGAAGCACAGGCAGTTGATAAACTGAGATGATTCATAAAGAGTTTCTTCCTGTATCTACATGATGTAGTTTTGAAGCTGTAGATGTAGATGTAGGTTTGAAGTGTAGAACGAGGGTCTGGTTTTATTACCAGGCTAACGGTAGCCTAAATTTAGCTCTGTTCACTGACATCACCTGTTGTCATATTTCATTGTTACAGGATCATCTCTCTTTCTAAATAATTTTATTGGAAGATGTCAGAAAAAAAGCAATTAAGCATCCCTATATTGCCTTGAGTGGAAAGCCCCCTAAAAAGCCCAGGTTAGAGGATGTAGGTTAGAGAAAAGTATTTTAGAGGTTAGAGGTTAGAGGTTAAAGAAATGTATCTTAAGCTATGACTTTGCTGTCATTAGCCAAGACTCAGGCTATGAAAGGAGATGCAATTTCTTTATTCTAAAACGTTTTGGTGTTGGTGTTACTGGCTTCTTTATACTATCCTTGCTTGGCCAGCTGTTGCATATTTGTAGGATTGTGAATAAAGATTGTGAGTAACAGATGGGATGATGGTCATGCTGGAGATTGCTGGGGGTCACTGAATGCAGCAGGGGACGGGAACTTCAACGACTCTAGGTTGTTGGTTCATCAGAGCCTGGTTCTGCTGCTTCATCATGTTCATCATTTCGTTGTGGCGTTTGTCCTGCTGTTCCAGTAGGCGGGTGAACTCTTGACCCCTGGCGTCCTGCGCCTCCTTGGCCCTGCGCTCACACTCTTTGATCTCCAGCTGCATCTTGTCAGCCTTCTCCTGGAAGCCCCTCTCCAGCAGGGCAGCCTGCTCCCTCAGCTGACTCTCTGTAGCCCTGCGCGCCTCCTCCCTCTGCGCCTCCATCTCCTCCTCCATCTGCTGCAGTGCCAGACGCACGCGCTCCTCACTGCTTTCCCGCTCCGCCTGCATGCGCTGCTCCAGCTGAAGCTGACGCTCCTTATGAGCCTTCACCTCCTGCTGCAGGAGCACTGCTCGCTCACGCTCCTCTGTAAGGACACACACACACACACACACACACAATACATATACACACATTACACATTAAATAATAGCCTTCACCTCCTGCTGCAACATGTTACAACACCCTGCGCCTCCATCAGGTTTAATGCAGTCTGTGCACGGGCAGTGTAGACCTGGTGGTGCTGATAAGTTCATTACCCACACCTGTAGAGGGGTGTGACTGGGGATTTAAGGGGTTCTACTCTCTATGTGTCTGGGTTTCTTTCTCTTTGGTCTCTTCAATTCTGCCTACTGACACAAATTGCACACATACAGTCCATTCTTTCCCTTTTCTAGGCATTTGAAAGCAATTATTTATTCATTTTGATTATTTTAAATAAAATATATTTTGGGTTAACCCTAAGCCTTAACCTAACCCTAACCTTAACCTTAACCCTGTTTCTGCCTCCGTTTTTATGTTGTGGTTCAAAGCCGGCCCTAACATAAAGAGATTGAACGTAGATATTCACAGAGACAAGTTAATTGTCAGACTTCGGTATAGGAACCCTGATATTCACAGCGGCAAGTTAATTGTCAGATTTCGTTATAGGAACCCTGATATTCACAGCAGCAAGTTAATTGTCAGACTTCGGTATAGGAACCCTGATATTCACAGCGGCAAGTTAATTGTCAGACTTCGGTATAGGAACCCTGATATTCACAGCAGCAAGTTACTTGTCAGACTTCGGTATAGGAACTGTGCTCCAGATGGGCTGAGCTGTTTGTTTCTTTGCTTTTTATTTTGGGGGGTAATTATATATAATCCCTGTCGAGAATTTCACATTCCTGTTGAGGTCACGCTCTCACGCAATTAATCAATTATTGTGATGAAGTTCATGCATTATCCAGTCACCCTGAGGCTGGCAGGCCCCTGAGCACTAACGAAGTGAAGGTAGTTTGTTTTGTGTCAGTATTCAGGATGCAGCAAGATCGCTCTACCAGACATTTGTTCTCACCTGGATTGTCATCTACAGAGGTTCCTCCTCCAAGCTTCTCTAAACCAACTCTCTCTGGTCTCACAGACAGCCGGCCTACTTCTTGTCTTCTGGACCCTATTCCAACAACCCTTCTTCAGGCCATAACCCCCACCATTGTGACAGCAGCCACACATGTGGTCAATGCTTCACTAACTAGGGGTACATTTCCTACCACCCTCAGACAAGCCCAGGTAACACCGCTGCTCAAAAAACCATCACTTGCTCCCTCTCAAGTGGAGAACTACCAGCCTGTCTCTCTTCTTCCTTTCTTTTTCCAAAACCATTGAACAAACTGTCTTTAAACAGGTCACAGGATTTCTCTCTCCCCGCATCAACTCATACCAATCCGGCTTCAAAAATGCCCAATCCACTGAAACAGTGTTTCTGTCTTTAAAAGAGTCAATCCTCAGTACTCATCCTGCTTGACCTATCAGTAGCATTTGACATGGTCAACCACCGCATCCTACTGGACAAATTGACCAACATGGGCATCGATGGCAGAGAGCACTCCTGGTTCAATTCATGTCTTACTGGACGGTTGTTCAACGTGTCATGGCTAGGACAGACATCGACACTTCACCAACTCGCCACAGGAGTACCCCAAGGATCTGTGCTGGGGCCCCTTCTCTTCACCTTGTATACCACCTCACTGGGATCGATCATCCACTCCCATGGCTTCTCCTATCACTGCTATGCCAATGATACCCAACTCTATGTGTCCTTTCCTCCTGGCAACTCCACGGTGTCAACACGGATCTCTGACTGTTACATTACATTTACATTTAGGCATTTAGCAGACGCTAAAAGAGGATAACATTCAAGCTACAACACAATGAAAGAACGAACAAGGGGTGCATATTGCTAACATAGAAACTGCACCATTTAAGTTGAAAGTGCAATAGTGCAGAGAAATTAAATTGTTAGGTGCATTCTCAAAGTTTACGCCAGAAGATATTCTTGGAAGAGCTGGGCCTTCAAGAGTTTCTTGAGAGGGGATCCGTTGATCTGGTAGCACTTGGGAGTATATTCCACCAGCGTGGAACCAGATATGAGAAGAGTCTGGATTGACCTGTACAAGGTGTTGGCCGTGCTAGAAAACGTTTCTTAGAGGAGCGAAGCGGTCGTCGGGTGACACAGGGCTTCAGGAGAGAATTCAGGTAGATGGGAGCAGAGCTGTCTTTCTGACATATCTACATGGATGAAAGGACATCACCACTCCAACTAAATCTCTCTAAAAACTGCTGGTCCTCCCAGCCAAACAAACCATACATCACAACATCAGCATCAAGATTGACTAGCTATCTGTTGCTCACTATCTGTTGCTGTTGATAAGAAACCCAGGTTCTATGATCGATAACCAACTGACCTTTGCAGATCACATTGACTCTGTGGCTCGGTTGTGCCGTTTTTCCTAATTCAACATGGAAGATCAGGCCTTACCTAACCCAATATGCAGCCCAGCTCCTGGTACAAACCCTGGTTATCTCTCGCCTTTACTGCAATGCGGAGGGCCTTCCAGCCGGTGCTGTGAGACCGCTACAGATGACCCAGAATGCAGCTGCACGTCTGTTTTTTAACCAGCCAAAAAGGGCACATGTCACACCTCTGTTCACTGAACTCCACTGGCTACCCTTAGCCGCTCACATCAAATTCAAAGCACTAATGTTGGCCTGCAGGGTGAATGATGGTTCTGCTCCCATCTACCTGAATTCTCTCTCTCAGCATTCCGGAGGAATAAAAGTCTAAAGGACATACTGATCCGGACTAGCTTTGGGGGCTTGCCTCCGGGAGAAAAGGAACCTTTCTTTTTCACTCATTTCATTTTTAATTCACTTACAGGGAAGGGAACACCAGTCCCTCAAAGAATCACACCACACACACAGAATGTAGTATATGCAATTAAGTGTAAGAACTGTGGAATCCTATACATAGGAGAAACCAAATCCTCGGCCAAGGAACGATTGAAACAACACGAATATTGCATCAAAATAAAAAAAGACAGACTTTTATACAATCATTTCCAGATTCACCCCATAGACAGCCTTAGGATCATTGTCCTCCAGTCCAACTCCTCTTGGAATAAAAGCCAGCGATTAAGCTGTGAGAGAGGCTGGATACGAAAACTGAATACAATAACTCCTTGGGGTCTCAATGAAAAATGGTAAGATAAGAATTAGAATTACCTGGTTATGAATTGATAATCCTGGAAATTGATGATATGTACATTCCCTGTCCTTCTTGAATAAAGGTGTTTTGACTGACTCACTTTTTTCCAGGATAGACCCTTTTCTGTATATTCCTGAGGGTTTGGAAGTACTAAAGTGGAAATAGACCTGTGGGATGAAGGGCCTGCTATACATACAATAACAATACATCCATTTCTCTTACACACCCCAAAAAAAGGTTATCATGATGCTATGTCTTTTGTTTTTCTTCCTCTCCTCCTCCCCCCTGCCCTTGTTTTCCTCTTTTCAGTTTCATCATTATAATCATAGCCCCAACCTTTAGGGTTGGGACGGTAGCAGAGAGGACAAGCATCAGCCTGTCATATGGGAGACCAGGGTTCAATCTTTGATTGAACTACTGAAGCCTTGACTTGTCATTAGTACATCTACCCTAACCAATTTCTCTTTCTCCCCCCCTATTATTATATTTTTCCCCCGCCCCTCCTTTTCTTTTTTCTGCTGTTTGTCTCTATCCTTAACTGAAATTTTGGATTGATTCTACAGGCCTGCAATAGTGGTGGAATGTATAATCACCAGCCTGCTGTATGGGAGACCCAGGTTCAATCCTTGGTTGAACCATGGAATGGCCACTACTTGTGACTGACATATCTACCAAATCTCAACCCCTCACAAAAAAAAAAAAAAAAAAAAACCCTAACCCTAACACTTTCTTGGCCCTGTAACCCCAACCCCTTACCTTAACTTTTGGCTCTTTTCCTAACCCTTTACCCTAATCCTAACTCTAGACTTTTTCCTTACCTTAACCCCTTCCCCTACCTTACCCTAACCTTAACCACTGGTCCTCATCCCAACCCTAACCCCTACCCTACCCCTTACCCTAACCCCTATCCCTACCTTACCCTAACCTCAATCACTGGCCTCGTCCCAACCCTAACCTTAACCTCTACCCTTACCCTAACCTTAACCACCTCTCCTTATCCTAACCCTAACCTCAACCCCTGGCCCTTGCCCCCAAACCTTAACCCTAACCCTGGACCTGCAGAATGCAGCTGCACGCCTGTTTTTTAACCAGCCAAAAAGAGCGCATGTCACACCTCTGTTCATTGAACTCTACTGGCTACCCTTAGCCGCTTGCATCAAGTTCAAAGCATTGATGTTGGCCTACAGGGTGATTGATGGTTCTGCTCCCATCTACCTGAATACTCTCTTAAAGCCCTATGTCACCTGCCGGCTCCTCCAAGGAACGTTATCTAGCATGTAATGTAGCATGTTAGGTCAGGCCACAACAGCATTACTTCCATCAGACTAAACACTGGCGCAGCCCAGCCAGTCTCAGGGACTCCTGTCATCCAGCCAACAGACTCTTTGAGCTCCTCCCTTACAGAAGCTTCCAGCGCTTCAGGAGCCTTCAGACATGTACAGCTGTGCCCACAGCTATCACCCTACTGAACTCTGTCCCCTGCTGAACCTTCCTATTCACGCTACACCATGGCATAATCTGTTCACAGTGCTAGTCTTCACTACTGTATATACATCCATTGCACTTAGCCTGTCTTCTACTACACATCTGTACATCTGCGGGTGGGTGCTGAGCTCCTGAGAACATTGACCGTCACTTAAACTCGGCTTGTTCTTGACAAACCAGAGTTTGGTTCAGGTGGTAGAATTACTGTCCTACACAGCTCTCTGCCAACCCGCCATCACCCTAGCAGCAGACGGACAGGGGGAGTGTCCGTGACTAAAATGTTCTCAAAACGACCCAGTAGGAGAATACATTATAATAACCTCACAAAAGTGAAATCAGAAACAAATAAACAATATCACGAAAATCACAACTGAAATTTGGCTTACTAAATATTAGTTCGCTCTCCTCAAAGACAACTTTAATAAAAGTACTAATAAAAGAACCTAATAAATACCTCCCACTAAATGAAGCTACCTCCCAAAGTCATCTAAATTATCACATACCACATCATTATGGCCGTGGTGGTGGAGTAGCCATAATTCACAATTCAAACATCATAATGGCCCCCAAGATAGATTATAATTGTATAAATGTTTTGAGGTTCTTGTCCTTAACTTGATTCATCCAGACAGGAATTGCGCTAAACCCTTAACAATTAATTGTAACATTGTATAGACCTCCAGGCCCCTACACTGAATTCTTATTAGAATTCAATGACTTCCTGTCCTCTCTAGTTATTAAAAAGGAAAAGATAATTATATTGGATGATTTTAATATCCACATGGAGGTTGCAAATGATAGCCTGGCAACTGCATTCCAATCTTTATTTGATCACATCGGCTTCATCCAAAATGTAAATACACCTACACATCAAGGTAACCGCACCATTGATCTTGTACAAACATATGGAGTACAAACAGAACAACTTACAAACCCTACCTCAACACCCTACACTAACTCACCACTACTCAATAACTCACATTAGAGTATGAACTTCAGTTACTACTACACTAGAAACATAACTCCCAAAACTACAGATGACTTCACAGCAAAAATTCCCTCCCTCCTCAACCCTTTACTGACCCAATGTAGGCCTACATTACAGGTTAGAAAGTTCCTGTCCTTTGAGGATGCTGAAAAATGAATACAGCATTTATTACTTATTGCTCTGTTCTCTGGGTGTAGTAATACCTGTATCAAAAACCTACAGCTAATACAAAATGCCACATCCCAAACACTCACCAGGACTAAAAAATATGAACATATCTCCCCTATCCTTGCTTCCTTACATTGGCTCCCTATTAAAAGTTGAATCAATTTTAAAATACTCCTCCTAACCTACAAAGCCCTCAATGGCCATGCTCCAACAGGACTTAAAGACTTATTTGTCCCTTACCACCCTCCTAGAACCCAAAATGCTGGTCTTCTTGTAATCTCAAGAATGTGTGAAGTGTCATCCCTGCCTCCTTCTGGCAGACTCCTGTCACCCTCCCTTCCTGAGTGGACTGCGACCAACACTACGGGAGGCCCGTGCCAGTACCGACTCTCCATCTTAGAGGCCCTTTCTAGATGCCCATGCCAGGACTCCCCTTCTCTGAGGCTTTGTGATTGACCCCCCTCACAATGGTACTGTCAAATGGACCTTCACTGTTACCCCCACGACCCATCTCACTCCTTGAATTTGACACTATGTCTGGCCACTGCTACACTGTCCAGCCATAATTCCTGATGACCACCTATGGACTGACTACCACGTAATGTACAGTGGGATAATACTCTGAAGCTATTATGAACCTTAGCTAAAACCATAGACAACTTGTAGTCTGTCATGGTTACTACTGATTGTAATTTTCCTGCATGACCCATGGCAGTTGGGTTAGCCCCTTGAGTTGTGGACCTGCCCAAGGTTTCTTCCTAGACTAACTAAACACACACAGAATCCTCACCGCACATCTGTTTGTCCATGGCGCTCAGACTCTGGTCAGCCTGCAGGATAGCTGAAGATTCCTCCTTCCTCTGCTTCAGGAACTCCTCCAACACATCCTCGCCCTGATACACACACACAAACACACACATACAAACACACACAATGTTAGTTATACTTTTTCTGGTTAATGCAAAGAAGTGTTACAGAGTCATGACTTAGCTGTTTCCAGTAAAATGGTGTTCATGTGCAATGGTGTTTTCTACAGTTCATTTCTAAGGTCAGATAGTTGACAATGTTCTACTACATATTTGTATCTGACCGGGTATTTGTCTTGTGTGTTTTGCATTGAGTCTGTGTGTGCTGCTCTGGTGACTGTGTGTGTTGGTCCATCAGAGTTGTTCTCACTCTCTGGATCCTGTGATCATAATGACTCTTACTCCAATTCACATATTGATGTATGCTAATTATGTTAATGTGTGAGTATGATAATTGTGTTAATGTGTGACTCATGTGACCCATTGTGACATGATGAGGGGTGTGATCTACAGTTTACAACTCCACCTACTGTCCAGAGATAAACCCCCTGGTTTCCCAACACCAGGCCAGAACTGAAGAAGCCTTTTGGATGAAAGGTGTCGTTAAGCTCCAAAAAGAAGTCCAGTTGTATATAACTGAACACTTTTGACTACCATAAATGAAAATCTTCACAGACATGCATTTCTCTGGTTTTAGGGTGTCTATTGTCCTAGAGTCCAGTATATTGTCCTAAGTGTGTGTTTGTGTGTGTTGTGCTAGAGTGTTTAGTTGTGTGGGTTTCCAGAATGATTTGTGGTGGACTGTATGAATATATCTGTGTGACCTTGACTCCTCTGTGTGTCTGGCTGTTGTATTTATTCACAATGTCCTCCAAGTCCTGGCAGTAGAGTTTGTAGCCTCCGGCTTTGGTGTAGAGGCCTTCCTTGAGTCTCTCTCTGAGAGGAGCAGAGAGATGCATCAGGAGGTCCTTACAGGTTTTAACTGAAGCCTCCTCATTCTGATGCAGGAATCTTCTGAACAGCTTCTCAATGGAATCCTGAAACATCATACACTCCTAGTCTTAACAGCATCGTGGAATATCATCCAGAAAACGCTCTTTCTCTCAAGAGTCACCACACCCTAAAACCTCTTAATCTTAATGAGTCTTAGTGCACTCAGACAGTTTAAACAGACACCCACTTCTTCTGTAGCTCCACACTAACCTAACCCTCTTTAACCCAACACTAACGGAACCCTAACCCTCTTTAACCCAACACTAACGGAACCCTAACCCTCTTTAACCCAACACTAACGGAACCCTAACCCTCTTTAACCCAAACCCTAACGGAACCCTAACCTTCTTTAACCACACACTAATGAAACCCAAACCATTTAATCCCACACTAGTGAAACCCAAACCCTCTTTAATCCCACACTAATGAAACCCAAACCCTCTTTAATCCCACACTAATGAAACCCAAACCCTCTTTAACCGCCACACTAATGAAACCCAAACCCTCTAACATCCCACATAATTGAAAACCAACATGTACAGACTCTCTGAAACCCTGTGCTCCTGTTCCTGCCCCGGCTTCTGCTCACCTCCAGGGCCTTCATGTATGTCCCCTCCTCATCCTTGAAGGAGCGCTTGATGAAGGCCTGTGTTGCCAGGCTGTTGAGACGCTGGTGTTCGGCTGTCATGTCCTGTTGGTTGACTGGGAAGGAAGTCGCAAGCTGCTGCATGCCACCCTCATAAACAGCCACGCCCTCCTTCACTGCAGTCTCATTCTCAATCTGCGCCATCGCAACCACTGCATTCTCCAGGCAGGGCACACCTCCGCTGGAAATGATTTCCACATAGATCTTCACAAGGTGCCCCAGGACTGCAGACACACACACACACAGGAGGGATAAACATTAAGACTTTCTGACTCATCTTTTCTGTCATGTTCAGTATGTTAGAATCTGGACAAAAGCAGTCCACATTGGGCCTCATTCTTATAAAGACTTTAAACATCACAAGGTAATTTATGTCACATTGTAACTGAGGTACTTGATGCTGCAGCCAACTGATGCTACACAGAAGAATGTGCATTGCATTGGGATCTGCACTGTAAAGTAGTTAGGGCACCTATCACTACGCTTTCTGTAGTACACACAGCATATACACAGCATATACCTTATCAATCCTGATATGGTGGTATCATAGTCGAACAATAATATGCCTGTTATTGTGATTAATAATATGCCTGTTATTGTTATTATAATATGCCTGTTATTGTTATTAATAATATGCCTGTTATTGTTATTAATAATATGCCTGTTATTGTGATTAATAATATGCCTGTTATTGTTATTATAATATGCCTGTTATTGTTATTAATAATATGCCTGTTATTGTTATTAACAATATGCCTGTTATTGTTATTAATAATATGCCTGTTATTGTGATTAATAATATGCCTGTTATTGTTATTATAATATGCCTGTTATTGTTATTAATAATGTGCCTGTTATTGTTATTATAATATGCCTGTTATTGTTATTAATAATATGCCTGTTATTGTTATTAATAATATGCCTGTTATTGTTATTAATAATATGCCTGTTATTGTTATTATAATATGCCTGTTATTGTTATTAATAATGTGCCTGTTATTGTTATTATAATATGCCTGTTATTGTTATTAATAATGTGCCTGTTATTGTTATTATAATATGCCTGTTATTGTTATTAATAATGTGCCTGTTATTGTTATTATAATATGCCTGTTATTGTTATTATAATATGCCTGTTATTGTTATTAATAATGTGCCTGTTATTGTTATTATAATATGCCTGTTATTGTTATTATAATATGCCTGTTATTGTTATTAATAATGTGCCTGTTATTGTTATTATAATATGCCTGTTATTGTTATTAATAATGTGCCTGTTATTGTTATTATAATATGCCTGTTATTGTTATTAATAATGTGCCTGTTATTGTTATTATAATATGCCTGTTATTGTTATTATAATATGCCTGTTATTGTTATTAATAATATGCCTGTTATTGTTATTATAATATGCCTGTTATTGTTATTATAATATGACAATAATATTCCACATACAGAATAGCTAGTCATGCAAAAATGATCATAGATTAGCAGTGTATCATTTAGCCATGCCTTCAGGTCATACAATTCTGATCATGGGGGTCTAATAACAAATGGGTAATTTACAGACTTGCCTAACATAACTGGAAAGGCTTAAAACTTGGTTGGGTTGTTGCACAGTAGCTAGATATCATCAAGATGAATACGGATCCCTAACCCAACTTTTTAATACTTGTTAAATTCACTCTGAATAAACTTGTGTTTTCGTCGATGCTTAAATCACTTTGTCAGTTAAAACAGATGTCACTTTGTCAGTTAAAACAGGTTCCATTAAATCACTTTGTCAGTTAAAACAGGTTACATTAAATGAAGCAAAAATTTGGAGTTTTGAGAGTTGATGGCCTTGGTGACGGCACCTACTGAAACCTACTGGTGATGGCACCTACTGAAAACAGAATTAAGAACAGATGATATTGATATGAGATCTAGACAAACTGGACAACGGCTGTCGGATTTGACGGCCGTTCTGGACTTTTCCAGTATGCACAGATTGCCATTCTGCCCCTGAATACAGTTAACCAAAATGTAATCCATCAACTAAAATGCAATCCATCAACACTGTTAACCAAAATGTAATCCATCAACACTGTTAACCAAAATGTAATCCATCAACGCAGTTAACCAAAATGTAATCCATCAATGCGGTGAACCAAAATGTAATCCATCAATGCAGTTAACCACTTTTTGTATTCTGAATACGTAATAGCAGTACATGTATACACTGTATAGCAGCTACCATGACAACACTATTTTAGACTCACTCCTGCCGTCGACAGAGTGCCCATCCTTTAGCTGTTTGACTAGACTTTGGTTGAAGACGAAGCTGCAGAACCGCTCTGCGACATCAAGGAACTCTGGTGCCAGTTCCGACTGGGACAGGCTCTCCAGACGGATCACATCCTCCGGGCGGGTGGGGAATGGAAATGTGAAACACTTCCGGGATGGGAAGTACTTCCGGATGCACTCACGGGGAAGGTTGTAATCGTTCACCTTTTTAGAGTTACCTGCAGTAGAGCACAACAGAGCTTTGGGTCAGTGGACTTAGTAAGACATAGTACATCAGAAGTCTGGGTTAGCTCAACCTGTGATAGACTGGTGTCCTATCCAAGAGTAAACTTTTTTGGCTGGAATTTAACTTTGAGGAGGAAATGGTTTTGGCTGGTTGGGGTTTAACCTTGAGGAGTAAATGGTTTTGGTTGGGGTTTAACCTGGAGGAGTAAATGGGTTTGGCTGGGATTTAACTTTGAGGAGTAAATGGTTTTGGCTGGGATTTAACCTTGAGGAGTAAATGGTTTTGGCTGGAATTTAACCTTGAGGAGTAAATGGGTTTGGCTGGGGTTTAACCTTGAGGAGTAAATGGTTTTGGCTGGTTGGGGTTTAACCTTAAGGAGTAAATGGTTTTGGTTGGGGTTTAACCTTGAGGAGTAAATGGTTTTGGCTGGTTGGGGTTTAACCTTGAGGAGTAAATGGTTTTGGCTGGTTGGGGTTTAACATTGAGGAGGAAACACAAGAATGAGAACTAGTTTGTAACCGTATCTGGATCTGTAGCTCTCACCAACTGGTTGACTTCCACAAAAAACACTGTTGAGAAACCACTGAAACACTGTTGAGAAACCACTAAAACACTACTGAGAAACCACTGAAACACTATTGAGAAACCCCTGAAACCAGATGCCCTCGTTGTCTGGTTGATGCCCATGGTTAACCCTCATTTAACATACAAAAGGTAACTTTCCTGCATGACCCCTGGAAATAATATAATTGAATTGAATAAATTAGTTCACAGTTAACGCTCACATAACATAGGAGTAACATTAAGGGGAAATTGAACTCTAGCCATTTTAGCCTGTTGTATTGTATTTCTATGTTTACTTCAGGAAAAATGGAATTTGCATTATTTTCATAAATTAGATACAATTGATGTGTGTAGCAGAACTAAACTATTTTGATGGACTCAATTAACCAGAAGGAAGCCTTCTTTTACTGCTCTCCACTCAAATCTTAAGGTACCAGATGAAGAACCTGTGTAGCCACCACTAAAACCCTTCAAACTGTAAACTGAAGCCTTGAAGTGACTCAGGCACACAAGAGAGCAGCATGCCTATGAAGAGTGAGGGTCTGCATAAAGCATGACTCAACCGTCCTCATACAAGCTTTTTAGTATACAATATGTATGTATGTGAAGTGGTTATAAAAATCAATATGGATAAAAAGCAAATCGATATTAAAGTAGTGTATGTTGTTTACATATGCTTTGTGATTATAAAACTAATTTCAGCTATTGCTAACCCCTTGGTTACACAGGTGACAAAAACACAGAGGCGAGGCAATGAGCTACTATTCATTTTCAACTGGCAAGTGGAGGCAATTTTGACTCACGTCACCAGGTGAGCGGGGAAAAATATAGAAAAGCTGTCTATTTTATGCAGATATGGGTGACAAATCCAGGTGATTTTTTATAATAGCCAATCAGAGTGAAGGAATGCGTGACGAGGTGCTTTGAAATTGGACTTCGCACAAAAAAATTCAAAATGGTGGAGCTAACGCAACGATCAGTATTTCTGTTTTAAACTAAAAACTTTGGGATTTATGACTTGGTATTTTGTAAAACGAGATGAGAAATGTTGACTGTTAAATCTGAAAACATAGGTAACACAAGAAATACATCTTTGGTGATATACAATGTATCTGCCAGCCACCTACTTGCGTTAGCAAGTTAGCAACCAACTACCAATGAATCACTGCCTGCTGATGAGCTAGCAACGTCTCCTCGGCCACAAGTGTTGCCTACTTAAATCACCTAGTCGCCGTAGTACGTTTGCAGCTCATAATGCCGGTTTGAAAACTCATGAAACTTTGTTCAGGTTAACCGTGATTTAATTCCAACAGCAGAGAGAGCCATGCCAAGCTCTTGATGAGCTGCTGATCCAAAATAAAACGCTTCACACAGATTCAAGCTTTATCACAGAGATTTTGCACGAAGCTAGCGTTAGCAGACTAAGTGGAAGCTGCACTACAAATAAGCTTAACCTACCTGATACAGATGCAAGCCGCCTGTTGCACGCCACATTAACAGCTAGAACAAAATAATACTCAAATCTAAGATAAAATCCTCAGGGATACCTTCACATTAAACCTAAGTTTTATGGCTTATTAGCCAGCAAAATAATTCGGGCAGCAATCTCAATGTTGATAGGGTCGATGCACCACCAACTGCTGTCCACTTAAGGACGGGCAGGACAGCGAGGACCTGCCGCTGTTCCCTCCATTGCCTAACTTCATCAACCCTCCGCCGAGGAGGTCAACGTTATATTTTCACCTGCGTTTGTCTGTCTATGAGCATTATAACTTGAAAAGTACTGCACGGATTTGGATGAAATTTTCAGAAAATGGGTATTAGGCCAAGGAACATATTTTGGTGGTGATCCGGAACAACGTCTGGAATTTGTATTGGGCCAGTGACCCTATAGTGGTTTGGCGGAGGTCTGCGCTCTCTGAGTGTAGTGTAGTTTGTTTATGTGCCTGCCCCCATTCCGAAATTGTAACTAGCTTTGTTGCAGTCATAGACAGTAAAAGAAAGGTTAGAAGGTGTGTAGTCATGCATTTTTCTTCTGGTGATTTAGTTAAGTGTCAAATCACCGTTGGTGTAGCAATGAAAAGGTTTACTTTTCAATATTGAGTTAGTACATTCAATGGCAGCATAATCCCCTATAAATATATGATCAAATATAGTGTTGTAAGATGGAGCACAATGTTGTTTTGAGGGAGCTGCTTTACGTAACAAAGTTAACCCTCATACAACATTGGGATAACCTTAAAAAATCACATTTATGCCTCATTCAATATATGGATAACCTAAAAAAAACTCACATTAAACCTCATACAACATAGGGATAATCTAAAATAACTCACAGTTAAAGCGATCGCCCAGAGTAAATCAACCCATAGCCCTGTTGTTTGCCCTACCTGATATAACATAGGCTGAATTTGCAAACTGCCAACTAACACTATAATGGAACAGAGAAACAAAACTGAAACAGAGTTTCCTTGCTCTCATCATTTAGTATTCACTGACATTTTGATATTCGGTCTAGATTGTACCAACTTCACTCATTCTTATGTTTACCAACAGCACTCATCACCTTACACCAACAGGCTATGGGTTGATTGTCTATTAATATAACATTCATCTAATGCTAATATAAAATAGGGATAACCAAAACTAACCCAGTCAGAGGGATGAAATGAAGTACCCTCAGTGTTGGTTGACTATCATCATGTACGCTCCCTTAACTAAAAGAATGTGGTTTAAAGATGGGGAACTAATCCCAAGTCTGATTTTGGAAACTGATATCTCTTAGAAAAGTTTTAACTCTGTTTTGAAATGTATGTACTACCTGGTTTCAGCTTGAGGGCAAAGTCCAAGTATTCATCTTCTGTTGCATCCTTTCCGTCTATCTTTCTCTCCAGAGTGAAGTCCCTCACGGCCCAGATGAAGTTGGGGAAGAACTTGACAAACTCTGAGTCGTCTCCCTCTTCATCATTGGTTTTGACTTTGATGTACTCAGCTAGCTCAGTTACATATCTGCAGGAGGCTGAGGTGTGGCAAACCACTACCAACTCTGGTTAATGTGAAAGTACTGTAACACTCTCTGCTTTGGCTAATCCTAGCTAACGCTAAAGTACCACAACACTGTCTGCTTTGGCTAATACTGGCTAACACTAGAGTACTGTAACACTGTATACTGTGGTTAGAGCTTAAACACTGTAATATTGTGTCTAATTCTAAAACATTGTAGCACATGGCTAGCACTAAATCACTGTGACACCATGGCCTTAACCCAAAGTTGCTCTAGGGGAGAAGTAAAGTCATTGATAGTTCACAACTGTAAGTCAATTTGGATAAAAGAGTATAAATACATAAATGCAGCCTAGTAAATCAGTGAATAAAGTCTCTCTCTCTCTCTCTCTGTGTGTGTGTGTGTGTGTGTGTGTGTGTGTAAGGATACTGCAATTCCTCGACAGCATTGTTGTCAATGGTCCCTCTGCTGTTGTAGACCAGAGTGCTGCTGAGCAGAACAGCCAGAGAAAAGATCTGTGTGTCATGCTTGGAGTCTCCCTAAGATATGGAACACATATAGACACACATATAGACACACATATAGACACACATATAGACACACATATAGACACACATATAGACACACATATAGACACACATATAGACACACATATGCCTTATTCACTCCTACAGATTGACACAGTTGAAGTCACAATTGAAGTCACACTTATGTACACAAATACAGAAGTGTACTCAAATGCACATATGCACAGATTAGATTAGATTCAACTTTATTGGCATTACTCAGGTATAAATACAGGTAACGAAATGTGGTTTGGCATCTAATCAGAAGTGCAAAGAGCAGCAAGTGCAGTATATACAGTATATGCAGTATGTACAGATAAAGAGCAAATTATATATACAGACACACACACACACACAAAGATGTGCATTCAACACAGAATGTACACTCAACAGATTAAAATGTGTGTGTGTGTGATGCCTAAATGCTACATTACCTTGGGAACATCTCTCAGTCTGTGTGTGTGCGTGTGTGTGTGTGTGTGTGTGTGTGTATGTGTGTGTGTTTGTTTGTGTGTTTGTTTGTGCAACCTCACCTTGTCTACATCTCCCAGTCCCTCTGTGTCCAGCAGCACTAAAGTGTTTCCTGTTGAAAAGGATAGATCATCAACTACCCAGCATTTACCCAGCAATTTCTCAGGAGACAAGTTATTAAGTTATGATAAGATCCATCATTTATGGATAAGATTCATCATTCTGGCATAGTAATCAAGGAAACCTGTCTCTCCACTGGTCTCATGGTAGGTTGCAATGTGCCTTAATTATTACGCCAGAGTATAGTTTCATGTTATATAGAAAATAGCTGTGTTTCATTTTCTGTCTGTCTTAGTACACTTTGCAACTACAGAAGAGTCGTGTTTTAATTAAGCAAAATATCTGAATTCTTAGTCAGTTTTGAGTAAGATGGTAACAGGCTAATGGTCTAATTTGGGTTTGAGTAAGATGGTAACAGGCTAGAGGCTAATGGTCTAATTTGATTCAATGGTCTATGCTGGGTTGGAGCTAAAAGTGCTACCGTCTGGATGACAGCTGGATGAACTGGAGAAAGGTAAAACTCAAGTGTTTAACTCAAGGGGAGAAAATTAGTGTATTTCCCCAAATATTGGCGTATCCCTTTAACCCCAATTAAGAAGACTTGTGCCCAGACCCATTTTCTTCTCTTAACACTAGAAGTTGATTTCAAACCTGTTCAAACTATGAAGTCTTTACAGACTTTGTAAGAAATGCGGGATTTGACTGGCAACCAAAGACACTACATGAGGATGGAAGTGATGTTAGAGCCCTGGGAGCTTTCTGGACATCTTGAAACCTCACCAACGCCCTAGGCAGGCACTCTTGAGAATACATGGAGGAATGAATTGGAGTGTCAGTCATTGAGTCTGAGAGAGAGGGCTGCAGTCTTGAGATGTTTTTCAGGTGATAGAGAACAGAATTGGTGATGTGTGTGACATGAATAGTGATGGAAACCAGTTTAATTAAGTTTGAGAAAATTTGCCATCATCTATATTGAAAACTGAGTCCATGGTGACTAACAATATGGCCACGTGGGAGCATGTGCAAGAAATGGGGAAAAGAAGGGGGCCAAGTACAGATCCCTGGGGCACACCATGCATGACCTGTGCTGGAGAGGAATTTGAGTATCTAAGGGTGATATAGCTTGGTGGGTAGGCAGGCAGACGTCCGCTATAAATGTGTGTGTGTGGTGTGTGTGTGTGTGTGAGAATAAACATACCGGAGTGAGGTGTGCGTCAATATGTGTGTTTACCTGGTTTAGAGGGGTGAGGTACGCACCACATCCATATTCCTTTGGTTTTGGACTCAATAGTGCTGCCCAGGGCAAACCCTGTAGAAGATCAGCATGAGCATCAGGAGACACTAAACTTGAGTTAAAAATGGCAAAACACCCTGGAAGAAAATACTTCTGATTCTTCTTGTTTTACAGATCGTAAACTCTTTTATTTCTGTGTGACAAACAAAAGCCTGGAGTAATATCTTCCTCTGGGACTGCAGAGATGTAGCAAAATGCCCAAGGAACTTGCTGCCTACCACACCCTTCCACACCACTCCACCAACCACATTCCTTTTCCAAAATTATTTCCTCTTGCCTGTGTGTGTGTCTTAGACGCAGTGCTCTGACATGTGATTGTGTGTGTGTGTATTGGGTGCGGTGTGACCTGTGTGTGTGTGTTGGGTGCAGTGTGACCTGTGTGTGTATTGGGTGCAGTGTGACCTGTGTGTGTGTTGGGTGCAGTGTGACCTGTGTATGTATTGGGTGCAGTGTGACCTGTGTGTGTGTGTGTGTGTGTGTGTGTTTCTGACACATGGAGTACAAATAGAACAACTTACAACCCTACCTCAACACTCTACACTAACTGACCACTACTTATTAACTTTAAAAATCACATTAGACTATGTAGCACCTAACTCAGTCTACTACTACACTAGAAACTTAACTCCCAAAACTACAGATGACTTCATAGCAAAAATTCCATCTCTCCTTGAGTCTCTGTTGAGCCAATATAGCCCTGTATTAGAAGGCTCCATGCCAAGCCCAACCCAAGTTGATCAATTAACTGACAGTGTTGTAAATGTACTATACTCCACATTCAACACAATTGCACCACTCAAAAAGAAAACTAGGAAACAAGAAAAAATTGCCCCATGGTATACCACACAGACTCGCTTACTGAAACAAGCTGCTCGTAGGCTTGAAAGGAAATGGTATGCCACTAAACTTGAAGTGTTCCGCCTTGCTTGGAAAGATAGCTTAAAAGAGTACAAGACAGCACTTAACAATGCCAAATCAGCATATTATTCCTCACTTATACACAATAATAAAGATAATCCAAAATTCCTTTTTAACACTATATCCCGTTTAACAAAAAGCAGGATTGAGGTGTCCCATTCCATTCCAATAAGTCTAAGCAGCAAGGACTTCATGGACTATTTTAATGACAAAATTGAATCTATTAGACTTAAAATAAACAACTCCCTTGTAACCTCAAATCCAGTTGGACCACATGTAATGGTTACAGCTAGCTCTAGTCAACCTGTAGCATACTTTGATTCATTCACACCCACCAATATATCAGAAATTACATCTTTGATCTCTTCAGCTAAAGCCTCAACATGCTTATTGGACCCTATCCCAACTGATCTTCTTAAGGCAGCTCTCCCTATATTGTCTGAGACGATTCTTAAAATTATAAATGACTCACTCATAGCTGGGCATGTCCCAAAATCTTTCAAGACATCTGTTATTAAACCATCAATTAAAAAACCAAACCTTGATCCTGATGTTCTTGCTAATTACAGACCCATATCTAACCTCCCATTTGTTTCAAAAATACTTGAGAAAATAGTGTCTAAGCAAATCTGTAGCTTCTTAAATGACAATAATATCCAGGAAACCTTTCAGTCAGGCTTTAGAACTAATCATAGCACAGAATCAGCCCTAGTTAAAGTCTTCAATGACCTCTTTATCGCATCTGATAATGGATATATATCAATATTAATCCTACTGGATCTTAGTGCTGCCTTTGACACTATTGACCATGGTATCCTACTACACAGACTTGAACACATGATAGGCATCAAAGACACTGCATTAGCCTGGTTCAAATCATACCTCTCTAGTCGATACCAGTTTGTACACGCTCATAATGAGTCATCAACCCATACTAAAGTAAAGTTTGGTGTACCCCAAGGCTCAGTGCTAGGTCCCCTGCTGTTCTCCCTATACATGTTACCTTTAGGATCTGTTATAAGGAAACATGGTATTACTTTCCACTCCTATGCTGATGATACCCAGCTTTACCTTTCTATGAAGCCTAATGACTATATGCCAATGACTAAACTTGATGCATGTCTCCTAGACATCAAAACCTGGATGACTAATAATTTCCTTTGTTTAAATTCTGATAAAACTGAAGTTATGATGATTGGCCCTAAACAGCTGACCAAAACTCTACCCCATCACCAAAACTTACTCAGTGGCCTGTCACTGTCATGTAATGCAAAAGTTAAAGACCTCTGGGTAATTATTGACCAGGACCTCTCTCTAAATAGTCATGTAAAACACATTTCAAAAACATCTTTTTTCCACCTACGAAATATTGCTAAGGTTAGAAAGTTCCTATCCTTTGAGGATGCTGAAAAATTAATACACGCATTTATTACTTCCAGGCTCGATTATTGCAATGCTCTGTTCTCTGGGTGTAGCAATACTTGCATCAAAAACCTACAACACAAAATGCTGCGGCCCGAACACTGACCAGGACTAAAAAATATGAACATATCTCTCCTATACTTGCTTCCCTACATTGGCTCCCTATTAAAAGTCGAATTGATTTTAAAATACTCCTCCTAACCTACAAAGCCCTCAAGGGTGATGCACCAACATATATTAAAGACTTACTTGTCCCTTACCACCCTCCTAGAACCCTAAGATCCCAAAATGCTGGTCTCCTTGTAATCCCAAGAATATAAAAATCTACGATAGGAGGAAGAGCCATCTGTTACCGTGCACCTCTCCTGTGGAATAGTCTCCCCCCCCACATTCGACAAGCGGACACTCTCAATACCTTTAAGTCTAGACTTAAAACCTTCCTCTTTACTGTTTCCCATAGTTAGGGATGGTGCATGGCAAATCATCACTTCTCATGGGTCTTTTGGAAGGGACTGCCTCTGCTGTTGCCCCCACTTGCGGGGCATGGTAGCCACTGACCATCCCTGCAGTGGTGCTGGGTTGCCATGCATCATACCTTAGTTATGCTGCTATAGCCTAGTGCCGCCACACAACCTTCATGTGTCATGCCGTACAACTCTCTCTTTCAGCTCTCTCTCTATTTATATATATGTGTGTGTGTATGTGTGTGTATTTATGTGTATGTATGTATATGTGTATATATATATATATATATATATATATATATATGTATATATATGTGTGTGTGTGTGTGTATGTGTATGTATGTGTATATATATGTATGTATTTGTGTATATGTATGTATGTATGTATATATATGTATATGTGTGTGTGTGTGTGTGTATTTGTATATATGTATATTTATGCGCATATAGGTATGCCCAAATTACTGCTTTTTGCTTCTGATGTGTGAGCCTGGCCTAATTCACTATTTTCCTCTGTCCACAATTATCTTTGCTGAGTGTCATCCCTGCCTCATTCTGGCGGACTCCTCTCACCCTCCCCTCCTGAGTGGACTACAACCAACACTACGGGAGGCACATCTCACGACCGACTCCCCATCACAGAGGACCTTCCTGGACGCTGACGCTGGGCCCGACTCCCCTTTCTGAGGCTTTGTGATTGACCCCCCCTCACAATGGCGCTGTCAAATGGACCCTTACTGTTACCCCCATGACCCATCTAATTCCTTTGAGTTTGTCACTATGCCTGGCCGCTGCTACATTGTCCAGCCATAATTCCTGATAACCACCTATAGACTGACTACCATGTATTGTAAGAGTGGGATAATACTCTATTATGAACTATTATGAACCTTAGCTAAAACCATAGGCAGCTTATAGTCTGTCATGATTACTACTGATTGTAATTTTTCTGCATGACCCCTGGCAGTTGGGTTAGCCCCTTGAGTCGTGGATCTGCCCAAGGTTTCTTCCTAGATTAACTGAACATAAGGGAGTTTTTCCTTGCCCCTGTTGCTCTTGGGTGCTCCTTCTGTGAAGCGCCACGAGACAATACTATTGTAAAAGGCGCTGTATAAATAAAACTGAATTGAATTGAATTGTGTTGGGTGCAGTGTGAGCTGTGTGTGTATTGGGTGCAGTGTGACCTGTGTGTGTGTTGGGTGCAGTGCCATCACCTTTCTGTGTGTTGTATGTGTTGGGTGCAGTGCTCTGACCTGTGTGAGTGTGTCTGTGTGTGTGTGTGTGTGTTGTGGGTGCAGTGCTCTGACCTGAGTGTTTGCCGGCCAGCCGGTTCATGAGGTAGGACTTGCCCGTGCGGTAGAGCCCCACCACAGCCACCACCACCACCGGCTGCTGGATCTGCTCCAGGATCTGCAGCGCCTCCTGCTGGACACGCATGTGCCCATCAGGCCCGTTATCAATCAGACACAACGGGGACGCCATAGACACTGCCATCTGTGACACACACACACACACTTAAAGTCATGTTGTCATGATCTCACAGGTGTAATTAATCTCCCCTTATCAGTATTACTATTTATATAATCCTTATTCATTCTTATATTTTATATTCCATAACTATAGGTATAGGTACATAGCCAATCAGATCTGTTCTACACGTGTTTTAAAATGTAAAAATTCCACTGGTCCCATAATGAGCAATCTCTCGAGATCGAGTGCCTCGCCACTACTACCATGGCTGTGTTTTACATGCAGTGTCTAGTTACTACCACACGAGTGCAGTGTTTACCATTTCAATGCCTACTGTACTGCATGTTTTACATCGAAAGTAAAGGAAATAATGCCGATAGAGCTTCCATTTAAGTGCTGATTTAAAAAAAAAAAACATTCGTGCTTTTACAGTATCCCATTTAAGAGGTTCTATTGTTTTAGTTATTAGGTATACATTGATTTGTTTTTATATTAGCAATACTATAACAACCGTAATGATCTGATAATTCTATTTGGAGGTTGCAGATATTTCAGACACGATGATTGTAGGCTGCAGGAAAGACTGCTATCTGCTGCGGGCGGTGGCGGTGTAGGTGCCAGGTGCCAGTGCTGGTTTCATCTCGAGGATTTGGTGGCCCATTAGCCAAGTTTGGCTAGTAGCATAGGGTGTGCACACACTATCACAATAAAAAGAAAGAAACAAAAACGTTGATTTTGTAACTTACCTTCTTCAGCAAACGATATCGGGAAAGACGGAGGGTCACAGCGATCAGTCACTGTCACTTCGTGAGGCAATGAGGAAATGTGCGCGCCGTGTAAAGCCTTGAAGAAAAGGAAAATGAAAACGAAAGCGACTCCGAGCTGTTTATAAACATAATCCCGCTACTGGAAACCATCGATTTCTTGTAAACGACATACGACACACAGAGTGGCGCTATAGGCAGCTATACATTTGCAGTTATAACCATTAGTCATAGTAATGGTTGTCTGGATATAGTTTGATTTCTAATTTACCACATTCTATAGAACAACATATAGTCTATACAGTTGGCAAGGCTATCCATGGTTCATCTGTCCCATTGTCCTGGTTTTTCTGTAGCCTATTCAGTGGCCCAGCTTTAGTCCATGAGTCAGGCATAACATGAGAGGAGACTCTCCAAGCTCACAGCTGTTTTCTCCAGCAATTACACACACACACACACACACACACACACAGAGAGACACACACAGACACACACACACACACACTAGCCCATCAGTCAGGTGCAGAGGAGTCCTGACCAGACCGAGACACGTTACAGTAATATCAATCTGCATTACATCTGAGGGGAATGATCTGAGCAGTTTGATAGATCATATTCTATGGCTAAATCGGTTTGATAGATTAGACTCTGTGGCTAAATGGCTAAATCAGTTTGATATCCAGTTGTAGTTCCCTGTCTATGTGCTCCATCTTGTCCCAGTGACACTTTGACATGCCTCTGCGTGACAAGCATGGTGATGGTGACAGTATGGCCAATCAGTGTTAGGGCTACATGCCCTTGATGACCACAGTCAGTGTGTGTCTACATGTCCCATATATTTCTACGTGGGAAATACAGGGGACCTTGCTCTCTGCTATGCAGTACTACCGCTAATGTGTCAGGGGTTTTACATGGGAGTCTACAGGGGAATTCCAGACCCGGATGTTCCTTTTCTCTTTGGACATGTCTATGCTGAGTGAGCTCTTATCCAACTCTGTGTGTGTGTGTGTGTGTGTGTGTGTGTGCGTGCATGTGCATGTGATGACAGGCTCCTCTTCCAATCAGTGTTCTTTAAGTTCTTATCTTTATGCGGGAGACTGAGGACAAATTCCTTTAGGTCTGTCCATGTGCTTTGAAAAGAGAATTCCTGCTGTTGCTCAACTTGTTTATCTAGTTCACCCGGCTGGCCAGGGACTTCACCCTGTACACACACTAACCCTAACCCATGTCACGCTAGCACTGGAACTGAAGTCATCTACATATTACAGAATGCCACACAGAGACACAGACACAGGGACACAGAGACACAGAGGCCCTGCGGCCAATCCCTTCTCACGATAGCAAAATGGACTGCACCCTATATTGCCCAAATGATCGATCCAACTCTCTGACTTGACACATTATGCCTGATCTAACTCTCTGACTTGACACATTATGTCTGGCTGCTACTATGCTGTCGAAACAGAACTTGAGACAACCACCTACGGCTTGACTACCATAGAATGTTGTGGGACAATATTTTGGTATTCTGATGCTCATGCAAAACTATGGACAAATTGTAGCCATGATCACTTATGGGAACTACTGACTGAACTTCTCCTTCATGACCTCTGGTAGCTGGGTTGGCACCTTGAGCCATGGATCTGCCCAAGGTTTCTTCCTTGAATAACCCCCACAAAGGAGTACATGTAGCACAATCACTCAACATTACACAGCCACACACAACACAATCACTCAACATTACACAGCCACACACAACACACAATCACTCAACATTACACAGCCACACACAACACACAATCACTCAACATTACACAGCCACACACAACACACAATCACTCAACATAGAACATTACACAACCTTACACGACACACAGCCACAATCACTCAACAAAGCCAAGTAAAATAGAACGGCAGGACAAGGGAGATGTCTGAAAACAAAAGGTCAAAAGTCAGTAGTCAGTAGTAAATGATTTATTGCCACTGGGGTTTAGTTTGGTAGCTTACATGACATCAAACAGGACATACACAGGGCATAACACAGGGAGGCCCACACATCTCTCTATCCATATATCTGCTACAGAGCATTTCTTCCTTTGTGCTGCTATGTTAATGCTATGCTATGTGCTGCTATGTTAATGCTATGCTATGTTAGGTCACAGGGACTGAGGAGGGAAAGGGGCGGGATGAGGAAATCATCACAGTTAGAGCTCCAGTCGCCACGGCTTCCTACCTCCGTTAGCTTGATTAGCATCACCCTACAGTGGCTTCCTACCTCCGTTAGCTTGATTAGCATCACCCTACAGTGGCTTCCTACGCACGTTAGCTTGATTATCATTGCCCTACAGTGGCTTCCTACGCACGTTAGCTTGATTATCATTGCCCTACAGTGGCTTCCTACGCACGATAGCTTGATTATCATCGCCCTACAGTGGCTTCCTACGCACGTTACCTTGATTATCATTGCCCTACAGTGGCTTCCTACCTCCGTTAGCTTGATTATCATTGCCCTACAGTGGCTTCCTACGCACGTTAGCTTGATTATCATCGCCCTACAGTGGCTTCCTACGCACGATAACTTGATTATCATCGCCCTACAGTGGCTTCCTACGCACGTTAACTTGATTATCATTGCCCTACAGTGGCTTCCTACCTCCGTTAGCTTGATTATCATCGCCCTACAGTGGCTTCCTACGCACGTTAGCTTGATTATCATCGCCCTACAGTGGCTTCCTACGCACGTTAGCTTGATTATCATTGCCCTACAGTGGCTTCCTACGCACGTTAACTTGATTATCATCTCCCTACAGTGGCTTCCTACGCACGTTAACTTGATTACCATCGCCCTACAGTGCTAGTCGTCTGGATTTTATCCCATTGAGCTTGTCTCCATTGGCATTTTTACTTCATCCAATCAGCAAACTACGGGAGGTGTAGTGAACGCAGAGCCAGAATGCTATCAGTAAAGGCAGGCTATCAGTTAAGGGCTGATCCAATCTTTTTGGACTTAAACACCTCCAGCAAGCAATCGTTTCTCACTCACAAATGGACAGACCCTCTGAATAAAAAGTGTAGCAAAAGATTGCCGTCCCAGAGGTTGGTGTTATTTGTGAGAACTGATTAGAAGACATAAAATATACTGAGGCCATGGATGAAAATGCAGGATGTTCATTCTATTTAAGGCAAAAGAGACACTCAAGTGCCCACAGATAATTGTTCATCACAATCACTATTTTGCAAAGACATTTGACGTCTGGTTGTTGGATTGCAGCATCTACCAACAATATAGATGTAACTCAGAGCAAGGACATGGGCAACTGAAGTGGAAGATTTATCTTCATATGTGGCAACGTTTGACCCTCCGTTTGCTGCTATTTGTGCCGCTGCTTCAAAAGATGCAACTGTGGAGCTAATTTATACGTGCTCAATTATTGAAATAGAAACACATCATTTTCTAACCCTAGGTTTCATAATTTATTTTGCGGTTTTTAATTTTCTCCTTATCGCAGTCTATACATTTTCCCCAACCTGTCTTGCACTTGCTCATCACTGCACTGTGTCGAGAAACTCTCCAAGTAGCAGCTTGCTGTTACGCTAAATCACATGACATATAAGTCAAGTTATCATTGGTTGAGGTAGAAAGCAACAACAGTGCAATGCTTGAGGGCACTTCAGAAACTCCCAGAGGAGAGGGACATGGGAGCGTTTATTTGTAATGTAGCTTGTGAAATAAAATACAGAATAATCGATATTTAGAAATGAGATTGTATGTAGGTGTGAATCGAGATCATGTTTTTTAACTGTTTATCATGCAGCCCTAACGTGCAGTATGGGGATAAAGGTCACTGAAGGTCACAGGATGCAGTATGGGGATGAAGGTTACTGAAGGTCACTGGAAGCAGTGAGGGGATGATGATGATTCTGGTGATATAGAGGGCCAGTGGATGCTGAAGAAGGTGATGATGATGAGGGCCAGTGGTGGTGTGTCACTGGATGGTGCATCCAGAGCGGCGTTGGACCACCTGAGGTCTCTGGTTTCTGATGGCCTCCTGTTGCCTCCTCATCTCCTCCATGGCCTGGCTGTGACGTCTCTCCTGCTGCTCCATCAGACGGTTGAACTCCTGACCCCTGGCTTCCTCAGCCGCTTGGGCGCGGCGTTGGCACCTCTGGATCTCCAGCTGCATCTGGTCAGCCTGCTCCTGGAAGCCCCTCTCCAGCAGGGCAGCCTGCTCCCTCAGCTGACTCTCTGTAGCCCTGCGCGCCTCCTCCCTCTGCGCCTCCATCTCCTCCTCCATCTGCTGCAGTGCCAGACGCACGCGCTCCTCACTGCTCTCCCGCTCCGCCTGCATGCGCTGCTCCAGCTGAAGCTGACGCTCCTCATTGGCCTTCAACTCCTGCTCCAGTAACATGTTTAGCTCTCGCTCCTCTGCAAGGATACAAACACAAAGACACACATTTCAAGCACTGGAACTAGGCTCTTCTTCAGCTTGTACAAAAGTCAAACTTTTGTTCAAAAGGAAAATGATGTCAGTTTGTCTGCCGTTTGCGCTAACAGACTACAACAGGTTTCAATGAGCCACTTGGCGGGATGCAAATCACTATTTCTAAAATCCTAAAAAGGCTCAACATGACCCTCAGTCATAGCATCATCAGAGTCCCTACACATGAACTCTAGCATTGAGAACACCATTAGTGTACACAGAGGTTATCAAAAAGCTTATGCTTGTGTTGGCCTGTGTAAATTACAGTGTGTCCAGTGCAAACTGCCATTGCTACACAGTCACCTGTGTGCTTACAGAAAGATATTCGTGTCCATGATAAAATATCCAGACTAGCTTTTAAATGTTAAAAAGTCTTGCAATACATTTCCAGATGTGTCTTCTGCTCCGCGATGATTGGAATGCATCTCTAGTAGAGAATGCATGCACATGTAACCCATGACCTTTAAAAGCATGTAGCCTACTCATAACCTTTTAAGTCAGCTAAGAGGACATTTAAAAAACAGACATTTTAACTGGAGGCTGATAGGGATTTTGAGTAGAAGACGTCTCATTGTGAAAGAACATTTTGCTTTGGAGTTGCACATAGGCCAATAGGCTCGGGACCACCTAGAGTATAATGCTTAGGTTATCTGTTGTATACAGACTACAAAATGAATGGGATTACAGTTCCAACACAACACAGATTTGGAGACTCACTGGTCCTCACACAAAGGCTGCATGATCAGGGGGCATGAAAGTGATGTGAATGTGTGCTTTGGTGAATAATTGCTAACCTCTACTGGGCTACTGTGCCAGGCCTCATATGAGCACAATACAACCCACCTCTAACAGGCCTATGCTAAGATAATAAAGACCTTCAGCTGTAACATTTTGTTCACCTGACCTGACAGTTCAGTCAAGTGAATTAGCTTTGACATATAGGCACCATATGCAGAAAATTGCTTTGAGCACAAAACTGGAAATATGGTAAATGGACTGCATTTATAAAGCGCTTTACAGAGTATGCCTCACATTCACCCATCCACACACTGGTGGCAAAGACTGCCATGCAAGGTGCCAACCTGCCACTGGGAGGAATTTGGGGTTCAGTATCTTTCTCAAAATAAAATAAGCACTGCATCACCACGAATGGTTTTCTTTTGCATATAGTACTGCCTTCACCTAAAGAAAAAGCAACTACGGTACAAGGCTGGGGGATTTCAGTGCCATCATACTGGCTTGATTTACAGTTTGAATAAAACTATGCTAGTTGTTGTAACATTTATTTTGTAATCGGACTGCTTAGAATTGAGACATTGTTTAAGCAGAAAGTGAATGTGCATGCCTACTGAGACGGTGTGAAAGTTCTGAAGTCTGCAGCTTGTCTCATTCATTACAGCGTAAACAATTGATGAATGATATGTTTTATTTTCAATAATCAGTCATGACAAAAGGTGTTTAACCTTGGATGTGAGGAACACACAAATTGTTTTTTACTTTACACCAGTTGACTTGGCCCCGGCCCAATTTAACTTTTGCCAATGATGTTCTATATGCTCAGTTTCAGGTGTAGGGACTCTGATAATGCTACCTGTTATGCTGGGTCTTCTGCTTGTTGTCTCTGTGTCTCTAGTTGCAAGTGAACCTGATGCCTGAAATTTGCAGCTAATTGCTGATGGGACCCTGCAGTTTAAAAGAGCAGCTTCCTCTCCCATCAAGGGAGGCCATTCTTACTTTGACCATGCAACACCACACACCACACTCAGACATTCCAATCCAGACAACATTCATACATTGCTGATGACCGACTTGGGACATGTCTCACTTTCTTTGTTTAGTTGGTTTGGGTTTGGTGTTTGTTGTTTAGTTAATAAATATATTTTTTGTTAAGAACGCAACCTCTCGCCTCCCTCTTTTGTTGCGACCTCCACCCCTAGGTCATAACAAACTAAAGTAGCCTGCTTAGTATTTTAAAAATATTTTTTTTATTTTTTTTGATTTTGGGACCTTTGGCCAAGTGCCACTGGTAAGCTGATCTGGCTTTAAAACCCAGCTACCGATGTAATAATCCTTTTGAATGTTTGGGTGAAAAAGAGCCTCAGTGTCAGTGTTTCACTTTAACTCCTGCTTCAACACCACTCACACACATACAGACACGCGCACACGCACACACGCACACACACACACACAGAATCCTCACCGCACATCTGTTTGTCCATGGCGCTCAGACTCTGGTCAGCCTGCAGGATAGCTGAAGATTCCTCCTTCCTCTGCTTCAGGAACTCCTCCAACACATCCTCACCCTGTCACACACAGACACACAGATTAAGCCAATACAATGATGAAATAAAACCTATGCGTCAGCATGTGTGTGTGTGTGAATGGCCAAAACAGAAAGAATAGCCAGATTAAGTACCTGACTATGTGTGCTATGTGTGGAATTACTGGCACCAGAGAGCTTGTGTCTAGAATGAATATCTAAGTTGATAATGTGTTTGTGTGAGCAGGTGTGATCAGGTTTTAGTGTAAATGTGTGATCAGGTGTTTAGTGTTTATGTGTGAGCAGGAGTTTAGCATTTAAATGTGTGAGCAGGTGATTAGTGTTTGTGTGAGAAGTTGTTTAATGTTTATGTGGGAGCAGGTGCGGTCAGATATTTAGTGATTAAATGTATAATCAGGAGTTTAGTGTTTATGTGTGATCAGGTGTTTAGTGTTTATGTGTGATTAGGTGTTCAGTGTTTATGTGTGATTAGGTGTTCAGTGTTTATGTGTGATCAGGTGTTTAGTGTTTATGTGTGATTAGGTGTTCAGTGTTTATGTGTGATCAGGTGTTTAGTGTTTAAATGTGTGACCAAGTGTTTAGTGTTTAAACAGGTGAACAGGTATTTAGTGTTTATGTGTGATCAACTGTTTAAGGTGTGTGATCAGGTGTTTAGCGTTAATCTGTGAGCAGGTGTTTAGTGTTTATGTGTGATCAGGTGTTTGGTGTTAATGTGTGAGCAGGTACTTAGTGTTTACATGTGTGATCAGGTGTTCAGTGTTTCTGTGTGAGCAGGTGTGATCAGGTGTTTTGTGTTTAAACGTGTGATCAGGTGTTTAGTGTTTCAATATGTGTGATCACATGTTTAGTGTTGATGTTTGAGCAATGTTTGTGTGTCAGTGTGTGTGTGTTTCTGTGACCTTGACTCCTCTGTGTGTCTGGCTGTTGTATTTGACTATGATGTCCTCTATGTCTTGGCAGTAGTGGTTGTAGCCTCCTATAGTGGTATAGAAGCCTTGCTGAAGTTTCTCCTTCAGTGGAGCCGAGAGGCCAGAGAGAAGCTCCTGACAGATCTGCACAGACGCCTCCTCATTCTGCTGCACGAAGCCTCGAAGCAGCTTATTAATCGACTCCTGCAACACCACACAGGAAAAAACATAAATCTTAAACAGCTCATTTAACAACTTCGGCAACACCACACAGGAAAAAACAAACGCTCTTAGACTGAATGGAATGGACTTTAGAGAATTCTCTTAGGAAGGGATTATACTTGTCAACAGCAAGATGCAAGTTTTCTATTGCTTACTACGGTTCAGAAGTGGACTGTGCTACCAGCAAGCATTGCGCTCATTGCAATTGAGTTACAGGAGGCAAGTGTTATACTAGCAGCAAACGCTGCACGAGCAGCAAGCATTATGTTAGTAGCAAACATTACGCTAGCAGCAAGTGTTATGTTAGCAGCAAGCGTTGCACCAGCAGCAAGTGTTGTAATAGTAGCAAACATTTCACTAGTGGCAAGTGTTATGCTAGACGCATGTGTTATGCAAGCAGCAAGTGTTATGCTAGCGGCAACTGAGGTACACCAGGATCAAACATTATGCTAGCAGCAAGCGTTGCACTAGCGACTATGAGCACTGACCCTTATTCAATTTTCGAAATGTAAAGGCTGGCTCATCAACGTCAATTAACAGACTGAATGATTACATAACCTACCTAGCCAAACATGTTTTTCCTCAGTGCTCAATATCAAGCAATCTGATGGCAAACTAGTGAACTTAGTGATGATAGTACTGAGCACAGCGCTATTCTTTCCTGCTGCTGCTGGTCAATGTGTCTCCACTTAACATTAGTCCTCAGCGCAGCCTCCCAGAGTTAAGCCTAATTCCAACCCTAACTCCAACTCACCTCCAGAGATTTCATGTGCGTCCCCTCCTCGTCCTTGAAGCAGCGCTTGATGAAGACCTGTGTTGCCAGACTGTTGAGGCTCTGGTGTTGGGCTGTGATGTCTTTTAGATCCACAGGGAAGTAGAGTGCTAACTGCAGCATGGCGCTCTCGTAAACGTCCAGAGCCTCTTTCACAGCCGCTTCATTCTCAATCTGTGCCATGGCAACCACTGCATTCTCTAGGCAAGGCATACCACCGCTAGACATAATCTCTACATAGACTTTCACCAGGTTTCCAAAAACTGCAAAGAGACACCAGGGGGACAAAAGCAAGGACTTGGGTTAGCGCACACTCATTCACAGCATAGCTGTAACTATTCTACAGAATAGCAGTAGCTAATCAACAGAGTAGCAATGACTAATCAACAAGTGTAGCATTAACTAAGCAACAAAGTAGCAGTACCTAAACGACAGCATAGCAATAACTAATGAACAGCGTAGCGGTTACTAAGCAACAACGTAGCGATTCCGAAGCAACAGCATAGAGGCAGCTAAGCAACAGCGTAGCATTTTGCGTTCTACTTGCTGATTATAATCAGCACTCCATCTCGCACGTTGCACACTAGAATCTTACTTTGCAACTGTCAGAAATCAGGATAAGGTGTTTACATGCTACAGTATCCCAGTTTCTTTCAGAGTACTCCACCTAGCATGTCCCTATTTCTCAGAAACCGGGATAAGGGCTTATTCGGGATACTGAATTCGGGAAAAGGTGTTAACAAGCACAAATGTAAAGCCTGAATACCTAATATACTAATCATATTTGCGTTACTGAAATGCTTGTAAATGTCAATGTCTTTTTTGCCAACCCAAAAAAGGTGTGAGCAACAAAATGTGAGTAGACGACCTCTGTATTTGGTTGACTGAGTTAAAATACATATGCCTTCAATTTTTTAAGAAAATGTTAGGTTTGTTTAGTCAACATCACAATGTTGCTACCAAAAAGCTAAAGCAGGAAACCTAGAGAACCATAGAGTGTCAGTTGGCATGAGTGGCAAGCCGGACTTAAGATAGATTTACATTTTACAAAATTTTAGGCATTTAACAGACGCTTTTATCCCAAGCGACTTAGAAAAGAGGATAACATTCAAGCTACAACGCAATGAAAGAACTAACAAGGAATGCATGTTGCTAACTGCACTATTTTAAGTTGAAAGTGCAATAGTGTAATACAGTGCAGAGAAATTAAATTGTTAAGTGCATTCTCAAAATTTCCGCCAGGAGATAATCTTGGAAGAGCTGGGTCTTCACGAGTTTCTTGAAGGTGGAGAGGGTATCAGTTGATAGGTATCCATGGTTACTGAATAACTCCTTGCTTACTTCTCACTACAGTCATAGTCTCCTAAACAGCATGTTTACATTAACCTACATACTATGGTGATCAAACTCTTCTATACTCAGTATGTATATCAGTTAACTCCATGATTCCGCACAATTATCAGTCGTAAAGCTAACTACAGTTAGCATCTGCTGCTTTGGTGACACACTATCAAAGAGACCTGGAACAAGGAATTTGTATAGCTTCCTGGTAGCAAAGACATACCAACAGTCAAATATTTCAGATATAAAGGGTCTGGAGACCACACAGACATGCTCAACATGTAGTTTTTATTAATGGTGAACGAATGCAGAGGCCTCTCAGACTGCCAATTAACCACCAGCTGTGTTATTTTGTTGATGTCCCGAACATCACTAATTTTTCCCAGAGGACTTTTCCCTTGGGAGCCTAAACGTTTGAAATGATTTGTCGCAAAATGACAAAATGACAAAATGACGGTGCCGGCTTGCCAACTCTATCGTGACAACTCTGTTCCAAACACACTGAAGCATTAAATGTGATATCATGACAACACTACATCAGACTCACTCCTGCCGTCAACAGTGTGTCCATCTTTCAGCTGTTTGACTAGACTTTGGTTAAAGACAAAGCTGCAAAACCGCTCTGTGACGTCCAGGAATGTTGGGGCCAGCTCTGTCTCAGACAGGCTCTCCAGACGGATCACATTCTCTGGATGGGTGGGGAATGGAAATGTGAAACACTTCCGGGATGGGAAGTACTTCCGGATGCACTCACGGGGAAGGTTGTAATCGTTCACCTTTTTAGAGTTACCTGGAGTAGAGCACAACACAGCTCAGGGTTAGTTAACACAGTAACACACAGGACCACACACACATACACACACCTGTTTCTGGTATTACGCAACACGCCTTACTTTCCTTACATGCACAACACATTAAGAAGCACATATCATCTACCAGTACCAAGAACAACATGATAGACTGAGTTAAATGAGGCGTCTATGTGGATGCCCGTGCAGGTTTTTTGCAGCAAGCCTCACCACTTTAAATGCAAATGCATTTCAGTGGAGCCATACATCTGTACTGGGGGTGGACTGACTCCATAGCCATGAATGGGCGCTCAGGTTAGTAGTCATTTCAGTCAACAAAATTATGATCATTAACACCACCACCTCCCCCCTGCATTTGCCTCCAAAACACACGCATATGGCCCTCCCATTTATTTTGTCAAATATGTCTGTCTATCACTGTTAACATTATTGTGAAGTTAACATGTATGCTGTACTGTTTAGCCTCTGTAACTGTAATGTAATGTTGTGCACATGCATTGTTTTGTTGCATTTTGTCCCTTTAATTTTCTACCCGTCTGCAAATGTAAAAAAAAGAGTAACACACAGGACAGCAAAGGTCTGGAAAGAGGAGGTGTGATACTGCTCTGATACTGTGTAAGATATCTGAGATTCCGCGTGTGTACGTATTAAGGTTTTCTAGTCATACCCGTTTACTCCACATGAATAAGATGCTTTACGACTGCTACTCTACTTTACTTTTGACTTTTCTGTATTTTTCAGCCCTTTTCCCTTTTCCAGTCAGACCGCTAGCTTGTGCCGCTATATTTGTACTAAAGTTCATGTCATTGTAAATAGTGGACTGGGAGCTTTTGCTTACCAAATGGTGCCATGAGGAACGAAACAGTAAATGAGCTTAAGGGGTAATTCTGTTAGCATAACCTGCTGATTTGCTATACGGTCTATAGGGTAATTCTGTTAGCGTAACCTGCTGATTTGCTATTCGGTCTATAGGGTAATTCTGTTAGCGTAACCTGCTGATTTGCTATTCGGTCTATAGGGCACTTCTGTTAGCGTAACCTGCTGATTTGCCATTCGGTCTATAGGGCAATTCTGTTAGCGTAACCTGCTGATTTGCTATTCGGTCTATAGGGCACTTCTGTTAGCGTAACCTGCTGATTTGCTATTCGGTCTATAGGGCACTTCTGTTAGCGTAACCTGCTGATTTGCTATTCGGTCTATAGGGCACTTCTGTGAGCGTAACCTGCTGATTTGCTATTCGGTCTATAGGGTAATTCTGTGAGCGTAACCTGCTGATTTGCTATTCGGTCTATAGGGTAATTCTGTGAGCGTAACCTGCTGATTTGCTATTCGGTCTATAGGGTAATTCTGTGAGCGTAACCTGCTGATTTGCTATTCGGTCTATAGGGTAATTCTGTGAGCGTAACCTGCTGATTTGCTATTCGGTCTATAGGGTAATTCTGTGAGCGTAACCTGCTGATTTGCTATTCGGTCTATAGGGCACTTCTGTTAGCGTAACCTGCTGATTTGCCATTCGGTCTATAGGGCAATTCTGTTAGCGTAACCTGCTGATTTGCTATTCGGTCTATAGGGCACTTCTGTTAGCGTAACCTGCTGATTTGCTATTCGGTCTATAGGGCACTTCTGTTAGCGTAACCTGCTGATTTGCTATTCGGTGGGGTTCTTTTCCTGCATGATCCCTGGCAGTTGGGTTAACCCCTTGTGCCCTGGGTCTGCCCAAGGTTTTTTCTTGGAATAACTACACAAGGGAGTTTTTCTTTGCCCCAGTTGCCCTTGGGTGTTCCTTGCTGTGTGCTGCAGCATGAGACAATGAATTAAAGGTTGGTATTCATCTTCATTGTGCATGTAATACATTCTATCAATTCTAACTCATTTTGAGTTTATGTATTACCAGGTTTCAGTTTGAGGGCAAAGTCCAAGTATTCATCTTCTGTTGCATCCTTTCCGTCTATCTTTCTCTCCAGAGTGAAGTCCCTCACGGCCCAGATGAAGTTGGGGAAGAACTTGACAAACTCTGAATCATCTTTGGGTTCATCAGATGCCTTCACTTTGATGTGTTCAGCTAGCTCAGTTACATATCTGCAGGAGGTTGAGGTGAGGCAAACCACTACCAACTCTGGCTAATGCTAGAGTGCTGTCACACTGTCAACTTTGGCTAATACTGGCTACCAATAAAGCAATGTAATACTGTCAGCTCTGGATAATGCTGGCTAAACACCACAATACTGTTAGCTCTGGACACAGTAACACTGTCAGCTCTGGCTAATGCTGGCTAAACACCACAATACTGTTAGCTCTGGACACAGTAACACTGTCAGCTCTGGCTATGACAGATGTATTGGGTGCCACTGAAGTACCTTAACACTGTGTATACTAGTATGTGTGCGTGGGTTAGGGTTAGGGTGTGTAAGGATACTGCAATTCCTCCACGGCCTTGTTGTCGATGGTCCCTCTGCTGTTGTAGACAAGAGTGCTACTGAGCAGAACAGCCAGAGAAAAGATCTGTGTGTCATGCTTGGAGTCTCCCTAAGATACAGAAAGCGCACACACACACACACACACACGTATATATATTCATGTATACACAAATCATGTGCGTGTGAGTGTATGTGTGTGTGTGTATGTGTGTGTGTGTGTGTTTGTGTGCGAGTGTGACCTCACTTTGTCTACATCTCCTAGTCCCTCTGTGTCCAGTAGGACTAAAGTGTATCCTGTTGAAAAAGGGAAGATCGTCAATTAGCCAGCATTAACCCAACAATTACCAAATAATGACAACATTTACCAAACAATTACCCAGCATTTATTTAGGAATTACCCAGGAGACAAGTTATGAGTTATGATAAGATCATTAATTACCAGGAGACAAATTATGAAGATGATCATTTACCCAGAAGACAAGTTATGAGGATGTAAGATCAGTTCTTGGTCCCCTTCGTTTCCTACCCACACCGCTTTCTTGGAAGAATTATTGGCTTCTCCTATCATTGCTATGCAGATGACACACAACATGTCTTTCCCACCAAATGGCTCTATAAAATATTTGCTAGTATTTCCTGCATGACATTTCTGTTGGGATGAAGGAATGTCATATTTCCTTAAACTTATTTTACTTGCCTTATATTTCCAGCCATCCCAGCTATTTCCAGAATACTATACTGTGTGTGTGAGAGAGAAAGAGAGAGAATGTGTCCGTGTGTGTGTGTGTGTGTGAGAGAGAGAGAGAGAGACACTATAGAATTCACACTGATGCAAACTATACCTGCAGGCAATCTGGGTTTCATAATACATTTCTTTTTCTGAACATATTGCTACAGCTACCAAGTCTTGCAGATACACACTGCACAATATCAAGAAGATCAGACCTTATCTCACACAGTCCTCAACATAACTGGATTACTGTAATGCTTTTTTGACTGCCTGCATCTGAAAAATGTGTTGATGATCCAGAATGCAGTGGCACATTTTGTCTTTGCACAACCAAAGATAACACGTCACTCTGCTTTTAGTTTCTTTGCATTGGCTTCCTATTGAGTGGGCTAGTTGAACATTGCTAACCTGTCTACATCCACAACTGAGGTGCCCTTGAGCAAGACACCTAAGCCCTCACTCTGTGTTCACTGTGCATTGTATGTGTGTGTGTGTGTGTGTGGTTTTACCTGGTTTTGAGGGGTGAGGTACGCACCACATCCAGATTCCTTTGGTTTTGGACTCAATAGTGCTGCCCAGGGCAAACCCTATAGGAGATTAGCATGAGCATCAGGAGACACTGAACTTGAGTTAAAACCCTTTAGCAGATCAGCATTATCCTAGGTCTAACCCTCGCCCATATGTCACACAGGGGAAGCGTAGCTAATCGTTAGCCTAGCCCTAACCCTAGCCCGTACGTTTCACAGGGGGAAGCATAGCTAAACATTAGCCTAACTCTAACTCTAGCCTATATGTTACACGGGGGGGAACTGTGGCTAAATATTAGCCTAGCTCTAACCCTAGCCCATATGTCACACAGGGGGAACCGTAGATAAGCGTTAGCCTAGCTCTAACCCTAGCCCATATGTCCCACAGGGGGAAGCGTAGATAAGCGTTAGCCTAGCTCATATGTCACACAGGGGGAAGCGTAGATAAGCGTTAGCCTAGCTCTAACCCTTGCCCAACTTGCTGCAAGAGCATTATGCCACACCCCTTCACACCTCCCTACTCATCTTGCCTTATCTTACCCAATCAGATGCCCTGGCTTGTTTGCTTTCCACCAATCAGATGTCCTGCATTGTGTACTTTCTCCCCCAAATCACTGGTATGCATGTGTGTGTGTGGGAGAGGGGGCAGTACAGTGCCCTGGCCTAATGTGTGTGTGTGTGTGTGTGTGTGTGTGTGTGAGTGTCTGTGTGTGAGTGTTGTGGGTGCAGTGCTCTGACCTGAGTGTTTGCCGGCCAGCCGGTTCATGAGGTAGGACTTGCCCGTGCGGTAGAGCCCCACCACAGCCACCACCACCACCGGCTGCTGGATCTGCTCCAGGATCTGCAGCGCCTCCTGCTGGACACTCATGTGCCCATCAGGCCCGTTATCAATCAGACACACCGGGGACGCCATAGACACTGCCATCTATGACACACACACACACAAACACACGCACACACAGACACACCCAGAGACAAGTTTCACACATAACTTACAGATACGCCGTGGCTGTCCCCTTCCTGCCATTGACAAATGTTATTGTCTATGGAGGAGGACTAGCTGCATGGATGCTGGCTAGGCTTTCTATCAAAACATTCCTGTTTATCTGCTACATTAAAATCAATGGACTTGGAAACGTTGCATATACTTACCTTTGTTAAACGAGTTGAATGCTTAGGCCGGCAAAACCAGACGGAGGATTCAGACTTTAGACCCACTGCCCGAGTTAGTAATCAGTTATCCGTGCAACGCTTTGAAAAAAAAAAAATGAAAATGAAAATGAAAACGAAACTGACTCCCCCTGATATACAACGCATCCCTCCCTTACTGGAAACGCTCATGTTTCCTATAAACCCACATTAGGTCGCAAAGTGGCGCTTGGCTGCAAGTTTATGTTATGAGCCGACGCTATTTTCCAAGGCACACAGAGATGAAGACTGACGTTAAAACTCGCAGGACGTGTTACAGTTCAAAAACCTGCTGCAGACTACCGGTCTCTTTTAGCTGTAAACCACAACTAAGTTACCTCTTACAAGATCAAGAGCCAGGGCGTCTGGGCGAAATACACATATTGGTTTTGTTGACTTACCTGATGGTTAATCAAGCGACACAATTCAGCGAAGACACAGTCATTCGATGCAAGAGTTATTCCATTAAAAGACCTGACTTGCGTCGATGCGACACCTCTGATTCACTTTAGACTAGGAGAACTTCACGTTGAAGAAATCCCCGACCTGGAAACCACCCCATCGTTTCCTTTCAATTTCGGTCAGCCGCGCAGCGGCAGAGATTGCAGTAGCCACTTTTCCAAGCGACTTCTAGCGGTCAAGATAAAGAAATGCATTTATCCACGGTTAGAAGAAGTCCCCGAGGTGACATTTTCTTTTTTTTAAAAAAAAACGTACCTACTTTTGCGAGATCTCTTGCGAGATTTTTTTAGGTTCATGGTTCATACGGGGCAGCTAGCGTTCCGTGATCAACAGCCTATTTCCGGTATATAAGTTACTTATTGGCTGATGGTTGTTTGGTTGGTTGATGTGAAGTTGAATTGTTGAATTGTTTGATAAGGTGTACAGGCTATTTTTTGACAGCATACAGATGGATAGAGAATTGACTGATAGATAATTCAACTCTGGGCATCGGGTTTAGTTTTGCATTGTTACAAGTGTCGGGAAAACCTAATGATGTGCTCCAGGCATTCACATTTTTAGGTATAGCCTACATAAATAAAGTGATCTAGGCTACTCAATCATTTGTGGGTTTTGATCGAGACAATTTTCCTTTTTCCTTCATTTCCTTCTTTTTCCTTCATTATGGCCTTATTTGGCAAACTTTGCATAATGAACCCCCTATAACCTAAACCGTAGGTTACTCAGGTAGGCTACACAATGATGATAAACAATATGCCTACATCGTAATGTTGCATAATGTCATGCAATCTAAACACCTGGTCAGCATAGGCTTATCCTATATGTAACACTAGAAAAGACGCAGACCTAGGCAGAGACTGAGGTACTATAGGGTCACTGACTGTAATGCCAATTCCAGATGGTGTTCCGGACCACCACCAACATTTAAATAAATATATAAATATATATGTTTTATTGTGTGTAAAAAAGTATGTCAGTCTCCCCATACTTATACATACATGAATGAATGTTTCAGTTCAGATTCTGTACAATATGATCAGATCAAACTGTTGTTCTCATTCAGTGTTGGAAATTGTCACGTGACACATTAGTCTGCTCTAAGAAAGCTCATCCATTGTTAGGATGATAAAGGTTTTCCCCAAGACAGACAAGTGACCATGCATTGGCTATACTGCAGTAGTGATAAGATGCTGATATGTAAGTGATGTCATGTGAGGTAGAGAGACTGAAAGATGCAGATGTGTTTTGTGTTTTGTTTGCCTATTGTCACTCAGCCTGAAAGCTACAATGTGGTGGTCATGTGTTTTTATCCACTAGATGTCTATTTATTGTTCAAATCATATGTATGTAATGTTTCTGTCTAGAAGCAAGGTTATAAGAAGGGGTCTCGCCCCAAAGAGCTTTGGATTGTGATGCTGGAACTTTGTGTTGCTGGTGACACATCCCTGGACGTGAATCCATCTCTGACCGTGATTAAAGATGGAGCCTTTTACTCCTGCTTGTGGTGCCTGGTGTCTGACACTGCGGCTCAATGCGGCTCAATGCGCTTTACGAAGAGCAAGAGAAACAACTGGAAGAGATTGAAGAGACAGAATTAGAGGAATGGAAACCAGGGAATCAAAGAAAATAGAAACAGACATACAATCACAAATTTGTGTTTCTCCAGTGATTCCATCACTACATATCCCACAGTACATTGCAAGCTCACCTTCCTAGAGCACCACAGTGAGAGTGAGTCTTTTTCCTTCCTGCTTAATCAGCTGGACCGCATCACTGTGGGAGAGCTTCATGATGGACTGGCTATTCACTGCTGAGATATAATTACCCACCTCTAGATGACCACAGTGATCCGCTGGACTGCCCTGGACAATACTGCCAATCTTATGGGGGAACACTGAAGCAGGGGAGAGAGAGAGAGACAGAAAGAGGGGAGAAGGAGAGAGAGAAAGAGGGGAGAAGGGGAGAGAGAGAGAGAGAGAGAAAGAGGGGAGAAAGAGAAAAGGGGGAGAAAGAGAGAGAGAGGGAGAAAAAGGGCAGAAGGAGAGAGAGAAAGAGGGGAAGAGAGAGAGAGATTATTAAAATTCAGTTGTCTGCTTAAGCAATAGAACACCAGTGGCAGTGGAGTTGGTTAAAACATGTTAAAACTGAGCTATCATTTCAGTACATGTTAAAACTGAGCTATCATTTCAGTACATGTTAAAACTGAGCTATCATTTCAGTACATGAGGCCTATCATTTCAGTGCATGTTAAAACTGAGCTATCATTTCAGTACTTGTTAAAACTGAGCTATCATTTCAGTACATGTTAAAACTGAGCTATCATTTCAGTACATGAGGCCTATCATTTCAGTACATGTTAAAACTGAGCTATCATTTCAGTAAATGTTAAAACTGAGCTATCATTTCAGTACATCAGGCCTATCATTTCAGTACATGACAAACTGAGCTATCATTTCAGTACATGACTAACTGAGCTATCATTTCAGTACATGAGGCCTATCATTTCAGTACATGACAAACTGAGCTATCATTTCAGTACATGACTAACTGAGCTATCATTTCAGTACATGACAAACTATGTATACAATTTAGACAATGAACACACATTTTCTTGACACAAAATGACTCCTGCTTTTGCGTGGAGTACAGAGCAATATGCCATTTCAGAAACAACTGTGATAGACTTGAGAAGTGATTGTGTAGGCTGATGTTATTTAACACAGTGGATGTCCAGACTTGTTTTAAATGTAGATTTTAACCTGCCGCTTTTCATGTTTGGCATGTTGTTGTTGCGAGAGCTGTGAACTTTATACATAACATATATATTGCTGATGTGAGACATTTATACAATATATATTGCTGATGTGAGACATGTATACAATATATATATTGCTGATGTGAGACACTGTAATTCTACTGAACAGCAAGAAGTGTTTGACAGCGAAAATGATGGACGACTGATCTCCACACTGGGTCAGAACCGGAGGCATGGTTGGCCCTCGTTCATATCTTGAATTTAGAAATAGCCACTAAAACATGGGTGAATTAGACCAAAGACTACATGTGACGGCAAATAACACAAAAACAATTGTAATTCAATTGCGATTGCCAAAAAGGTGGCCTTTAGTGAATAGGACAGTTTCAACGGTTTTATTGTCTCTTCAGCCATATACACTATATATGTATATAGTGAGACGAAACAACATTTCACCACAAATTCAAGTGATGCTACATTTAAGATATATAGAAAGACATTTGAGGCTACATTTCATGTAATTAGGCCAATTTAGTTCAATTAGGCTACATTTAGTGCAATTAGGTTACATTTAGTACACATACATTATAAATATACATGAAGTGCATCAGACAACAGACAACAAAACAGCGCATAAGTAGACTTGTACTGTCTGTAGATTCCCAGTGGGGTGGAGGTAGAATGTAGAGTATTTAGCAGCCTAGAAAAAGTGCAGGTGTGCATTCAGTTCAGTGTGAATAAACACACAACACCCATCAATCTGGACTACTCTGCTAGGAGTGCTCTGGACTACTCCACTGGGAGTGCTCTGGTCTACTGCACTAGGAGTACTCTGGACTACTCTGCTAGGAGTGCTCTGGACTACTCCACTGGGAGTGCTCTGGACTACTCTGCTAGGAGTGCTCTGGACTCCACTGGAAGTGCTCTGGACTACTCCACTAGGAGTACTCTGGACTACTCCACTAGGAGTGCTCTGTCACACTGAGTGAAGACTGGTTGAAATGGGGTGAGATGGGGGGGATTAAACAAGTGTATATGTCTTCCCACGTAAGGGAAAGAAATAGAGAAGAAAGAAAGAAGAAAGGATAAAACATCCTTGGTTTGAGTCTGTCAGTTGCTGACACGTTTGTCTTACATATTTGAAATAAATCTCACCTCCTGCAGGAGGATTGTTTTGAGACGCCAGTTTAAAGCCAAAGCTCTCATTGTCCCCACGGCACAGGCAGACAGTGAAAGCTTCCTCGTCCTCTAGAGAAGGAAAACATGGTCATGCACCCATTCACACCATACACAGAACACACACACCATACACAGAACACAGATCCACATGTGTCTTGAACACATCCCAGATCTGAACTCCACACGTGTCTTGAACACATCCCAGAGCTGAACTCTAAATGTGTCTTCAATACATCCCAGATCTGAACTCCACACGTGTCTTGAACACATCCCAGAGCTGAACTCTAAATGTGTCTTCAATACATCCCAGATCTGAACTCCACACGTGTCTTGAACACATCCCAGATCTGAACTCCACACGTGTCTTGAACACACGCCAGATCTGAACTCCACACGTGTCTTGAACACATCCCAGATCTGAACTCCACACGTGTCTTGAACACATCCCAGATCTGAACTCCACACGTGTCTTGAACACATCCCAGATCTGAACTCTAAATGTGTCTGAGTCATGCAGCAATGGTTATTTACTGGCTTTGGTGTAGTCAAAACACATAAATGTAAATTCAGAAAGTATGAGTAGATTGGCCAGACTACCTGTCCCTGTAGAATCACACTTTTAAGGATTTAGTGTCAAATATAGTTCAGGGTCTCACCTGTATTTACAGATCCCTCCACACAGGTACTCTAGTAGCCATCTTCACTGAGGGTGGCCACAGAAAAGTGGTACGTCTCTCCTGGAATCAGGTCTGTCACTGTCAGAGCCAAACCTGCCACTTTAATGCTGCGCTGCTCCTGGTCTCCCCTCCGGGTCACTCTGTACTTGTGGTGTCCAAGAGCGTCTTCTGGTGGTGGCCAGCTGACAGTCACTGAGTCTGGTGTCACTGATTGGAACTGGATGTGTCTGGGTGGAGGAACAGCTGCACTCTCACCAGGAGATGAAAAATTCATTCCAATGACGTTCTAACTATTGCCACACACACATACTGACAAATTCATTCCAAGTAAATTCCAAATAATTATTGCCACACTTCATAACATGAGGAGCAAACAGCATCCAAATCCATGTTGTAACAGTGGCCATCAACCTCGCAAAACAAACAAAACAAACATATCTCAAGTAATTTTAGAACATTGCTCTAAAAAATTTATGAATTTAACTTAAAGGCATACCTTGGCTAATCGCAGACTTTGATGGTGTCCTTTGAAGATTCTGTAAAGATGCATTGAAAACACATAAAAACACACCTGCTATGTCAAAAGCTTCAGAGCTATGCTTTTTAAAAACACAAATTAATTGGCTGAAAGAAATATCTGACAAACACAAACAAATCTCAAAGGGGTTTCTTTATTTTTTTTTTCAGACAGTGTAAAAAACACAGTGTAAAGAAGAGTGTGGGGTACCACAAGGAAGCTATTTGGGCCCACTAATGTTTTCCATCTTTATTAACGATTCTTCTTGTTGTGAAATCAATGCAGATAGGACAATAGTGTACAGATCTGCAAAGACACCAGCAGATCTGACAGACATGCTAAATAATGTGTTGCAAAAATGAGAGTTGGGTCAAACCAAGTCCTTAATATTTCAAAAACTGAAATCATTGCATTAGGTTCTAATCATTATGTATATGAATTGTACCTAGTCTCAATACAGATTAACCACCAGACAAGACTTTTTTGCTTTACATGTCAGCCTATTAGCTAATCATTAACTAATCACAAACACACTTCTCTATTTCAGTTTTTATTTTTCTACAATCCCAATTCCAAAAATGTTGGGATGTTGTGTAAACTATAAATAAGAAATAAATGCAAAATTTTTTTGTAATTTGAGAATAGTCCAAGGAGCACATACCAGTTGTTGAAACTGGATTTTTAAAAATATGTATATACATATATACATATATATATATATAAATACAGCATTCATTTGAACTCTCCAGATGAGTGAGCACACCATAACCAAAGCACTACTGCACTCCCAGACCATCATAGATGCTGCGTTTTGAACTGCCCACTAAAATAAGTAGGATGACTCATCTCCTCTGTAGCCCAGAGGATGCAAGACTCAACGCAAGATTTCAAATGTGTTTATAGACAATGGGCATTTTATGAACGCACACAAGGATTTTTGCATTATAGAATAAATGCATGAAGTCTTGGTAATTCAGTATTTGTGTGTCATAAATGAGTAATGAATGGCTTCACTTCTTTAATTCTAAGTGACTCAGCCTCTCTGTGATGGTATCGGAGTCAAATTCCTTGTAGATGTAAATATACTTGGCCAATTAAGCTGATAAAGCTTTTAGGTCTACACCCATGTTGGCAGTTAATATCATTAGTTTTAAATTGTCCTTTTTAGCATTATTCATGCAAATATCAAATTTCAAGTGTTCAAGTTTTCTGTAGTTGGGGTTGTACTCCTGTGTCTAAACAAAAAATAAAATCAAAATAAACAAAAAACTCACGGCAGACCTGATGCTGGATGTCCTGCAGCTGATGTCTAATCAGGTCTGGATTAGTGCAGTGGTTCCGCACATGCGTCTCACAGTAGGAATCCCTGCAGGTCAGACAGGCCTTCACTGCAGGTCAGACAGGCCTTCACAGCAGCCTCAGGGCAAACGCTGCACAGCACCTCCTCAGATGATTCACTACCAGGAAAAAACAAAGAGATGAACTCAACACCCTGTGTTACTACAACTGGGCGCTTCAACTTTCTGAACATTCAGTTAAAGCTTCAGCCCAAAACATTTGTAAGTGTGTATGTGTGCCATATCTGCTTCATCTGTCTGTGTGTGTGTGTGTGTGTGCGCGCACGCGTGTGTGTATGTGGCATATCTATGGACCCGCCTACCTCTCAGGCTGCTCCGGCTCAGCTGCACACAGCAGGGTGCCCCCTGGTGGCTGGACATTGAAGCTCATCTTAAAGGAGCCTTTGCAGCCTCCTTCCAGACCACATCAGCTGCCTGAGGGCAGAAGAATTCCACAAAGTTCCACATATGAAGCCTTTAACAAAATGTTTAACAAAAGCAGTTGGTTAACAATGAAGACCTATACACATCACACAAGATACCCAGAATCCATGAAGGCGAGTCCTTGAGGCTTCCACATGGGCTTGTAGACAGTCCAGTCAGCAATGAAAACCAATATGATCCTACCCTCTCATTTGGACACCCGTTTGTTTGTTTCATTTCTAATTCAACATCTATTTCAGGGAGGGCCATTTCACTGACATATTTCAGGGACGTTTCAGGTGAAACATCTTCAAGCTCCAAAAAGAAGCCCAGCGTTTGCATGTGTTTCAGATCATAAATGCTTCCTTAGAGACTTAGAAACTTAGAGCATTTTTCCTGCGTCCCTGAAAAGAGCAGTTGTAAAGCTCCTACTTAAAAAGAATAACCTGGATGCTTCAGTGTTAAACAACTACAGGCAGGCAAATATCCAATCTACTGTTCACTGGGAAAATCCTTGAAAAATTGTCTTCAATTAATTAACTGCCTTCTTGATATCAAATAGCTGCTTTCATAACTTTCAGTCAGGATTTTGTGCCAATCACAGCACCGAAACAGCACTGATTAAAGTTATAGATAACACACTGATGCAGGCAAAACATCTGTCCTGGTGCTACTGGACCTCAGTGCAACTGTGGATCACAACATCCTGTTACATCAACTTGAACTCTGGGTTAGGTTCACTGGTATAGTCATCAAGTGGTTAAAATCCTATTTACAAGACAGAGATTTCTTTGTTGCCATGGGAAATTGTACTTCAACATCAAGGCCCTTGACCTGTGGTGTTCCCCAGGGGTCGATCCTTGGACCATTACTATTCAACCTTTATAGGCTCATTTATATGCTTGGACAAATGATCAAGAACAGCTCAGTCTCCAATCATTGCTATGCTGATGACAACCAAATTTACGTTGCTCTATCACCTAATGATTATGCCCTCCTTGAATGTCAATATCAGTGTACTGGCCAAATCTACGAGTGGATGTCACAAAATCTTTCTTCAGCTGAACACAGTTAAAACGGAAGTAATTCTATTTTGGGAAAACAGATGAACGACTCAGAATTTCCAGTATTCTTGACACAAAGGGGAAAGGGGAAACAAAAGATACTGTTAACAATCTTGGTGTTTTCATTGACATCGAGCTAAACTTTGAGAGTCACATGAGAGCAATCACTACGTCAGCATTTTATCACCTAAAAAACATTGTCAAACAAAGAGAACTCATGTCAAAACATTATTTGGAAAAACAAATCCAGGCCTTTATTTTCAGTAGGGTTGACTGCTGCAATGGCCTTGTAACAGGCCTGCCCAAAAAGACTGACAAACAGCTTCAGCTGATTCAAAATGCAGTGGCTAGGCTCCTCACAAGAACAAAAAGAACAGAGCACATTACTCCAATTCTAAGGTCCCTTCACTGGCTCCCAGTCAGATATAGAATTGACCTTAAAGCACAGAGCACATTACTCCAATTCTAAGGTCCCTTCACTGGCTCCCAGTCAGATATAGAATTGACCTTAAAGCACAGAGCACATTACTCCAATTCTAAGGTCCCTTCACTGGCTCCCAGTCAGATATAGAACTGACTTTAAAGCACTGCTGCTTGTGTACAAGTCTTTAAATGGGACAGGGCCTAATTACTTCTATATGTTTCAGTAATATAACCCAATCAGATCTCTCAGATCACAGCAGAAAAACATGTCAGTAGTACAAAGTGTGGTGAAGTAGCCTTTAGCTACTATGCAGTTCAGCTACGGAACTAATTCCCAGAGGACATCAAAAAGCTCCTACTGTTGGCAGTTTCAAATCTAGACTAAAGACCAAGCTGTTCTCAGATGCTTTCTGCTAACTGCTGTATCTTTATCTAAACGTTAATCATTTATTACTCAACTTTATTTCTATTTTTATTCATTACGTAATTTATTACTTATATTTTATTGCTTTATTTGTACTATTTGTATCATCATTGTATTTTCTTTTACTCACTGTTCTTGGCCTTTATTGTTGTAAAACACATTGAACTGCCTTGTCTGTTTGTAATGTGTGTGGATTTGGTCCGATGTGGGTTTGAGCGCTGTTCTTTTCTGTGGAAAAGGTGGTTCCACAACTGAGGGGTGTCCCAGCTTGGCAGGTAAAGAGGGCTTACTGACATACAGTATCTGGTTGTGGTTGGTCTGGAAGTAACACAAGGATTAGTTGTTCCAGGGATTGTTTTGTGTTTAGTTGGTCTAACATTAAAACCCATAACTGCACAACTTGCTAGTTCCCTCTACAGCCTAGCTTAGCTTAATACACTGGAGGTGAATGGGATGAGCTAGCCTATAGCTCTATTTGCCTAGCTTAGCATATTACACTGGAGGTGAATGGGATGAGCTAGCCTATAGCTCTATTTGCCTAGCTTAGCATATTACACTGGAGGTGAATGGGACCCGCTAACCTACAATATAGCTACCCTTAAAGATCCCAGGAGTTATAGGTTAGCTGGCATCCACTTGGTGGGCAAGTAGCCACTGTGTCATGGTTCTGCTTCCTGATACCTTGGCTCCCCCACTGGACTATCTATGAATTGCAACCTCTGTGCTTTGTTTTCATTCCCCATGTGCTTCTGTTCTGTTGCCTGCCCTGCCCCTTTCTCCTCCCCTGCTCTACACCTGCTCCTCATGATTCTGTTTTCCCTGAAATGAGTTTCAGCTGCCCCCTGTTTGTCCTAGTACTCCTGTTCCCTATATAAACCCCAGTCTTTTCTCTGTCCCTTGTCTGTTCATCTGACCTTGTTCCTCGTCTATTGTAAATCTGTATCTAGTCTGCTAACTTGCCCATGAGTTCTGTTTCCGTGTTTTTACCTGCCCTCGTTTCTCGTGTCTGCCTCGTGGAATTCTTGTGAGTTTCTTTTGTTTCTTCCTGTACCTTTTGAGGAAGTTTAGATAACTACCTTTGCACCCTTTTGGATGTTTTTGAGTTTTCTTTGTTCCCCGTCTGATTGTCTGATCTTGTTCCTCGTGTTTGTAAGTTCTGACTACCGACCTACCAAGTCTATTTTCTGTACCTGTTTCCTTGATCAACCCGCTCCTTGTATTTCCTGAGTTTTTGTACTTTGCCTATATCAGTGGATATTTTGGGATTTTGAACTGCCTCCCAGTTATATGGACATTTGTTTTTTTTTTTTTGTGATCTTCTCCTGCTTGTCTAATCCTTGACGAACTTTAAGCCCTGCCGATCTTTTGTGTGTTTATCCCCTGAACTCTGTTTTTGGATTACCTTTGGATTACCTCTGAGCTTTGTCCCCTTTTTGCTATTGCCGTGTATCATTGTAAATAAACCACCTCTGTTTCGATCTGCATTTGGGTTCCTGTTTAGTCTCACCGAATCTTAACACTGATATGGATTAGAGACTCGGAGTCTTGTTGAGGATATGAGTGTGCATAAGTACATACTTTTAACACTTGTTGACAAACATTAGCATCAGTTTGAGATTCAACATTCAACTATAAGGGGAGAGCAGGCAAGGATGGCACTGTAGGAGTAGAAAATAGAGAGCAGTTCACAGCAGTAGCACACAGTCCTGTGGGGCTGGGCGTATCATGTACTGCTATGCATGACAGCTGTTATGTCTTCTGAGAGGAAAACCATAAATAAATGGAATGTAAAAATGTATGAAGCTCTAACTTAAGACCCTCAGCTCACCCATTCTGTTCTCAGTAAAGTCCAACAACAAGGAAGTTGTTATGTTCAGGATCTAGACACCCTTGTCACTTTACCCCGAAAGAACAATCAAAACCACAGACTTTGTCCAGAGATGTGACACACACACACACACACTACAGTAGTGAGAGAGGCTACTTACAGGCTACTTACAGGCTACTTCCTGGGTCCAGTCTGACGGACTAAAGGAAAGTGCCAATGATCAACACTAATCCTGCTAGATTCCTTTGACTAACTGTCAGTCAACTTGAGTTAAAAACAGTAATAGAGACCAATAAATCCACAGCACAAAGCAAACTCACCTCACTGGCTCAACCTGAGTGGAAAAACAGTAACAGTGACCAATATCTTCACAGCACAAAGCAAACTCGCCTCACTTCGTCATTCTTCTTCAAAATGGATTCTGATGTCAATAAGTGGTCAGTCATGCCTTCTGACCTGAACTCTGGACTGCAGCAGTTAAGGCTCAGGTAGTACATCTGACCAGAAGATGTCAGCAGATTCACTGTAAGATTGCAATGCATCCCAGTAACATACTGACTTGCACTGACTAACCATGTCTTCATGGGGCCAAGGAATGACAAACATGACTGAGGTGTGTGGGACTGCGGTCGGACGTGTAGAGCGAGTAGAGAAGTGGGCTCAGCACACTGGGGGGGGGCGGGGGGGGGGGGGTGCTGGAGGTAGATGTGGATTGTAGCGGGGGTTGGGGTTGTGGGGCTGAGTGTTGTGTTGTGTTGCTCCTGGGACAAGCGGGCAAAGAAGCTGTTCAGCTCCTCTGCCAGTGCCGCGTCTGAGTCCCCGGGTGTCCCAGCACAGCCTCTGTAGTTGGTGATGGACTGGATGCTTTGCCACACCTCCTCTTGTGCTCCTCCTTGGCGGCCTTGATGCCTCTATTCAGGTTGGCGCGAGTGGCGCTGTATAGTGCTCTGTCACCCGATCTGAAGGCCCCGGAGAAGCCTGCGGACCTGGCTAGTCATCCATGGCTTTTGGTTTGGGGAACACCTGGATGCTCTTTTCCACAGTGACCATACCAATGCAGTACTTGATGTAAGACAGCACTGTGTCTGGATATGTCGCCAAGTCTTCCTAATGGAAGGCTTCCCACTGTGTTCAAAGCTTGCAGTTGGGAGAAGGCATCATCAGGCCAGATGATGATGGTCTTTTGGGCTTTGTCTGTCGGCTGAGGGGGGTTTATGTGGGGGTGAGGAAGAGGGAGAGGTGGTCTGACTGGCCCAGGTGGGGGAGGGGTATGGCTCTATGCATGCTTGATGTTGGAATACACATGATCCAGAGTGTTCTCCCCTCTTGTTGGGCATTTCACATGCTGATGGAATTTTGGTAAAACAGATAATTAAGCTTACGCCACCAACGCTCCACTTTGGGCTCTTGTTCAGAGGCTCACTGTCCCTCTGCGGGAGTCAAACAGCAGTGCAGCGTAGGCGGAGAGACAGAGCTTGTTCCCAAGAAAGTGGCAGTGAATTTCAGCTGTGTAGGTCTATTGCTGTCAGTGGCAGTGAATTTCAGCTGTGTAGGTCTATTGCTGTCAGTGGCAGTGAATTTCAGCTGTGTAGGTCTATTGCTGTCAGTGGCAGTGTAGTGCGTAGGCCTAGCATTGCCCAAAATGTGCATCACTTAAGCCCATCAATCCTGTGAATATGCATACAACATGTGCAGCATCAGTTAGCATTGCCATAAAAACATACAGAGACCTGTGCTGCTCTGTTTTTAGTAATGCAGGATACATCAGGAACAATTAAAAAGCTACTAAGTCACCACAGTTGCACAGTCTCGCAGCTTCACCTCTTCACATCACACATACCTTTCTCATGCCACATTTTCATTGTGTGAATTTTCAGAGATAACTTGCGTTAGGCATAAGGTGGATTTGATACATATTGGCGGCTATGTCAAAGTCAAAGTCACTTTTATTGTCAATTTCTTCACATGTACTTGACATACGAAGGAATCGAAATTACATTTCCCACTGTCCCATGCGTGTACGTGGACAACAGTAAAGTGCAGATACACAACAAGACAATTCTAATCCTAAGGTTGTATAAATAAATAAAGTGCAAGTAGCTTAAGGCTAGTGCTACTACCTAACATAACAGGTATGACAAGACAAGACAGAGTACCCTAAGTACACTACTAATGTAGCAGGGCATGACAAGACAGACAAGACATGAGATGAAGTTCACTGAGTGTTCCAGCTTTGTGCATTTAGAGGTAGTTGTTGATTGTGTTTTTTAGTGCAAAAGTGCAATGTGCAAATGTCAATAGTCAGTACTTGCTGCAGTAGCAGTAATGATAATAATAAGTGGTGAGGGGGGTGAGTCCAGTGTCTTCCTAGACTGCCGCCAGCCTGGTGCCTCTGCTGGCTGGGGCTGGGAGTGGGGAAGGGAAAGAGTTCAGCAGTCTCACAGCCTGGTGGATGAAGCTGTTGGAAGAGTTCAGCAGTCTCACAGCCTGGTGGATGAAGCTGTTGAAAGAGTTCAGCAGTCTCACAGCCTGGTGGATGAAGCTGTTGGCGAGTCTGGTAGTGCGGGAGCGGAGGCTCCTGTACCTCTTTCCAGAGGGCAGGAGACTGAACAGACTGTGTGCTGGGTGACTTGCTACGCTAGAGGAGACAGATGTGACTTGGGTGTGTTACACAGTGCAGCTCTTATTTGTTTGTCTTATTTAACAAAGCTGAACTCAGAAGTTGTCACCCCTGAGAAAATATTGACTGTGCATTGACCTGACCAAGCTGTAGGTCTTATTAATTTTATTAGGATAAAAAAAACTGGAAGACTTCCAAACCCATTTATCTTTAGACCCTGATTACCATAGCTTACATCTATGATCTAATCTAATTCTTGTAAGGTGGTCAGTCCTCTGTCACCTTTGTTCTACTGCAATGCCAGTCAATTTGTCACAAAATTAGGAATTTTTTTGAAGAAATTTTTTTTGAAAAAAAAAAATATTGCTGTGCTTTGTCTGTCTCCAAGTCAAGTTGTTTTTGCTGGGTCTAGATGTCAGAATGTCAGAATTATAAAAGGAGTTGTCAGTGAAGTTGATAGATTGTCCAGGTCTTGCTGAGAAGAGTTATTGTGGAAATTATTATCATAAAGAATATAGTATTCTGGTATATACAATATTAACCTGAGAGTGTAATGCTTATACTAACTTATGAAAGAACATCTTAATGGTAGCCCAGAAGGCCGAAGCATTCCAGGCAGAGAAAGGGGGAAAGAGAGTAGAGACTTGGGTAGTGCAAGCAGAGGACATGAGGCCCTAAACAACTCAACAGACAAGATTTAATGCAGAAATGTGCTTCAGAGCCTGGGACGCCTAAGACTGGGTAGATTCCATACATGTATTGTGCATGAGAGACCTCAGTTTGCGTGGATACAAGAGACAATTGGCCCAAAGTATAAGTGCTGAGCAGTGTGAAGGAGATCCGCTGCAGAGAGGAGACTGTTTTCCCATGAGAGTTGATCAAGTCTGCCTATCCCCACCAAAACATCTAATCTTAAGTTGCTAGAATCACCAAGAGGCCTCCCCTACCTGCGTCATATTAATTAATGCAAGAGGCCTCGGTCCTGTTCATATTGGTGGAACTCCTCACCCATCCGGTTATTAAAAAAACTATCATTCTTGCTGGGTGTTTCAGTCTGACGTGTGTCTCCTTACCTTGGGCTCCTATTTTGATATATGCTTCTTATATTGGCTGCCATGTACTTTCTTACATTGGGCCTTCTTACATGGACTATTGTTTCTGTGATTTACATTCCCTTCGTCTAATTGCCTTTCCAATTCATGTGTAGAGCTATTTTCATGTTTCTCTGAACACATCCACAACAGCGGATTCCGTCATCCGCATTTGATGTCCACCCAATGATAATCATTCTTCAACAGTCATGTCACAAACTGAGGTCCCTGCCTATATGTTTGGAATCACCCAGTCCCAGGCGTCCGGTCCAAAGCACATTCCTGACTCCTCTCACCCTCCCCTCCTGAGTGGACTAAGATGTTGCAACCACCCTTCTTTCACAGTATAAGCTACGGGAGGCACGTCACGACCGTCTCCCCATCACAGAGGACCTTCCTGGACGCCGACGCTGGGCCCGACTCCCCTTCCTGAGGCTTTGTGATTGACCCCCCCTCACAATGGCGCTGTCAAATGGACCCTTACTGTTACCCCCATGACCCATCTCATTCCTTTGAGTTTGTCACTATGCCTGGCCACTGCTACATTGTCCAGCCATAATTCCTGATAACCACCTATAGACTGACTACCATGTATTGTAAAAGTGGGATAATACTCTATTATGAACTATTATGAACCTTAGCTAAAACCATAGGCAACGTATAGTCTGTCATGGTTACTACTGATTGTAATTTTTCTCCATGACCCCTGGCAGTTGGGTTAGCCCCTTGAGTCGTGGATCTGCCCAAGGTTTCTTCCTAGATTAACTGAACATAAGGGAGTTATTCCTTGCCCCTGTTGCTCTTGGGTGCTCCTTCTGTGAAGCGCCACGAGACAATACTATTGTAAAAGGCGCTGTATAAATAAAACTGAATTGAATTGAAGTTGGGGTATTGTGTAGGCTAGACCATGTCTAGATAGCGGTATTGTGTAGGCTAGGCCACATCAAGATAGCTGTATTGTGTAGGCTAGACCACATCTAGATAGCTGTATTGTGTAGGCTAGGCCACGTCTAGATAGCTGTATTGTGTAGGCTAGGCTACGTCTAGGTAGTGGTATTGTGTAGGCTAGACCATGACTAGATAGCAGTATTGTGTAGGCTAGGCCACATCAAGATAGCAGTATTGTGTAGGCTAGGCCACGTCAAGATAGTGGTATTGTGTAGGCTAGACCACGTCCAGATAGCGGTATTGTGTACACTAGGCCGCATCAAGATAGCAGTATTGTGTAGGCTAGGCCACATCAAGATAGCTGTATTGTGTAGGCTAGGTCACATCAAGATAGCAGTATTGTGTAGGCTAGGCCACATCAAGATAGCGGTATTGTGTAGGCTAGGCCACATCAAGATAGCTGTATTGTGTAGGCTAGGCCACGTCTAGGTAGTGGTATTGTGTAGGCTAGACCATGACTAGATAGCAGTATTGTGTAGGCTAGGCCACATCAAGATAGCGGTATTGTGTAGGCTAGGCCACATCAAGATAGCGGTATTGTGTAGGCTAGGCCACGTCAAGATAGTGGTATTGTGTAGGCTAGACCACGTCCAGATAGCGGTATTGTGTACACTAGGCCACATCAAGATAGCAGTATTGTGTAGGCTAGGCCACATCAAGATAGCTGTATTGTGTAGGCTAGGCCACATCAAGATAGCAGTATTGTGTAGGCTAGGCCACATCAAGATAACGGTATTGTGTAGGCTAGGCCACGTACAGAAAAGTTGATCAGTAGTGCAGATAGGTAATAATACAAAACGAGATAAATAGGCCTACAGACAAGATGCAAATTGAGACTCAGTCAGTCAGACTGCTGAACAACCTGTAGTGCAATTGGACAGTAATTTCTTAGTAACTCAGGATGCAAACCAGCACGTTACAGCACACTGCACCTTAATGCCCCCCACACTTTCTTGCTGCTATTATTAATATTTATGTAGAATAGTCTTGTTTACAAATCACACCACTAGCCTTGCTATTATTTATATTTATGTAGAACAGTCTTCTGTTTACAAAGCACAACTGTGTTGTACTGTTTGTTTACAACTGTGTTGTGCTATATGTACATATGTGTACAAGAGTGTGCACGCGTGCGTGTGTAGTTGTGTGTGTGGTGTGCGTGTGAAGTTGTGTGTGTGGTGTGCGTGTGTGAGTGGGTGAGTGAATCTGTGTAGTCCCGCAATAGTGTATGTAGGCAATATTACGTATCTGTCTTGTCCATACTGTGTTTTAACAGTTACGTGTATACCAATTGTTCCCGGTGAAACGTTGTCTCGTCTCACTATGTACTGTGTATATGGCTGAAACGACAATAAAAACCTACTGGACTTGACTTGACTTGAGACTCTTCAAATTCAACTCCATTCAAACTCCATAGCAAACCTCACATTAGAGAGTTTGGTGACGGATTGTCTTTAGTTTAGTAACACGTGATTATATATAAATTCAACACAACAAAGTTGTGTATAGGTGGGAGAGGACTGGGTAGAATGGGTCCAGGGTGGGTGGATAGTAGATTTGATGTGTTGCATTATTAACCGTTCTAAGCACTCAATGATGGGGGTCAGTGCCACAGGGTGGTAGTCATTCTAAGGGGTCTAAGCACTTAATGATGGGGGTCAGTGCCACAGGGTGGTAGTCATTCTAAGGGGTCTAAGCACTCAATGATGGGGGTCAGTGCCACAGGGTGGTAGTCATTCTAAGGGGTCTAAGCACTTAATGATGGGGGTCAGTGCCACAGGGTGGTAGTCATTCTAAGGGTCTAAGCACTTAATGATGGGGGTCAGTGCCACAGGGTGGTAGTCATTCTAAGGGGTCTAAGCACTTAATGATGGGGGTCAGTGCCACAGGGTGGTAGTCATTCTAAGGGGTCTAAGCACTTAATGATGGGGGTCAGTGCCACAGGGTGGTAGTCATTCTAAGGGGTCTAAGCACTTAATGATGGGGGTCAGTGCCACAGGGTGGTAGTCATTCTAAGGGGTCTAAGCACTTAATGATGGGGGTCAGTGCCACAGGGTGGTAGTCATTCTAAGGGGTCTAAGCACTCAATGATGGGGTCAGTGCCACAGGGTGGTAGTCATTCTAAGGGGTCTAAGCACTTAATGATGGGGGTCAGTGCCACAGGGTGGTAGTCATTCTAAGGGGTCTAAGCACTTAATGATGGGGGTCAGTGCCACAGGGTGGTAGTCATTGAGGCAGGATGGAGTAGGTTTCTTTGGCACAGGTATGATGGTGGTGGCCTTAAAGCATGATGGCACAGCAGCTTGTCTCAGAGAAATGTTAAAGATATCTGTGAAGACATCCTTAAGCTCCTCTGTGCAGTTCTTCAGCACACAACCAGGGATGCTGTCTGGACCTGCTGCCTTGCAGGTGTTGATAGTGGAGAGTATCCTCTTACATTACATTTACATTTAAGCATTTAGCAGACGCTTTTATCCAAAGCAACTTACAAAAGAGGATAACATTCAAGAGTGCATATTGCTAACATAAAAACTGCACTATTTTAAGTTGAAAGTGAAGAAGAGAAATTAAGTATAAGTTGTTAAGTACATTCTCAAAATTTACACCAGGAGATATTCTTGGAAGAGCTGGGTCTTCAAGAGAGGTCCTCTTCACGCTGGCAGCAGACGGGCACAGAGGCTGGTCGTGGGTGGGGTGGTGGAGTCCTCTGTTAGACTCATTGAGAGGATGCGCTTGTGCCATCAGATTCACTGTTCTCCAGACTGGCCCAGGGGATGGAGCCTAAGTCCTTGTAATGGTGCTTGAACTTAAACTGGCCAACTGCGAGTTCTTCTCAATATGTCAGTTCAAGTCAAAATTACCAGCTTTCATTTGCTATGTAAGGAGGCATTTAACTATCACAATGACTACAAAACTGCAAAATTAACTGTTAAATTAACCTTTAAGATTATTTACTGGTATAGATGATATATGATGAGAAATAAGTAGAAATAGCATGGCCAAATTTATTAGCCCCCTAATGATAATCCCTAATAATCTACAGTGTAACCTCTCTGCCTCAAAATGAATGACTTTAGTTCCTAACTAAATCGACCCATCTCTAATGAGGGGTCATTGACACATTCAGTTCTTGTTTGTCTCACTGTAAGTCATTGCTTTGCGTGGTCCTATTTCTTCTATGGCAATTCCATGGAGACTGGACTTTTTGTCACATCTGTAATGTATGATGTGAATGATGACATGACATTTGAGGACTTTTTGGTTTTGCCTTTATCTTTGTAAAGCACATTGAATTGCTTTGTCTGCTTGGAACACATGCGGATGTGGTCCGACGTGGAGTTGAGTTCTGTTCTTTTCTTCCACAAGCTGAAATAGTGTCCCAGTGTGTTGGGTAAAGTGGGGTGGGAAATAGTGTCCCAGTGTGTTGGGTAAAGTGGGTTCATGACATACAGTAGCTGGTTGTTCTGGAATTAACACAAGTCTTAGTTGTTTCAGGGATTGTGTTGTGTTCTAACCTAGGGTTAATTGCTCAACAAAGTTGACAACAGACTGGTAGAATCAGGAGTCTGATGGTGATATATAGGAGCCCTAGTGACAGACTGGCAGAATCAGGAGTCTGATGGTGATATATAGGAGCCCTAGTGACAGACTGGCAGAATCAGGAGTCTGATGGTGATATATAGGAGCCCTAGTGACAGACTGCTATTTGGAGAAACTCCACAGCCTGGTGGAGAAATGGGAAGGACATGTAGCGTAGCAGTTTCTGTGTGTGTGTGTCTGTAAGTATATGTGTGTGTGTGTGTGTCTGATGGGTGTATGAGTGTGTGTGTGTGTGTGTGTGTGCACATCTTGCTCAGAAGTGACTAAGATAGGGTTGGGACATTAGAGAAATTTTCATGTTCGACTATTCATTAGCAGTATTGAACAATGAATCAATAATTGCTAAAGTATGATGTCACTTGCCCCCGTTCAGAGCCATAGGCTATCTACATGGTTTTGGTCCACCCATCACGCCC
>JAIFZK010000179.1:560000-600000 GCA_027481765.1 Tenualosa thibaudeaui
CAGCTTCTCCTTGTGACGCCCAAAGCTGAGCTCCTCATCACGCACCTGCTGCTCCCGCCGCACACGCGCCTCCTCCAGAGACCTCACACGCGCCTCCTCCAAAGCACGGCGCACACGACACTCTGGGGAGGAGAGATGGAGGAGAGGGAGAGATGGAGGAGAGATGGGGGGAGAGATGGAGGAGAGATGGAGGAGAGGGAGAGATGGAGGAGAGATGGGGGGAGAGATGAGAGGGAGAGATGGAGGAGAGATGAGGGGAGAGATGGAGGAGAGGGAGAGATGGAGGAGAGATGAGGGGAGAGATGGAGGAGAGGGAGAGATGGAGGAGAGATGGGGGAGATGGAGGAGAGATGAGAGGGAGAGATGAGAGGGAGAGATGGAGGAGAGATGAGAGGGAGAGATGGAGGGAGAGAGAGATACAGTGGAGACACCAGGAAGAAGGGAGGGAGCACAGCAGTTGACAATCAATAGTTGAGTTTGAACACCTGAGACTGACTGAATTAAACAGGTGTGCCAGTGTGAACTGACTGAACTGGCGTTAACACTGTATGGGGCTCTTTTCAGTGTATCTGTGTGTGTGTGTGTGTGTGTATCTGTGTGTGTGTGTGTGTATGTGTGTGTGTGTGTGTGTATCTGTGAGTATGTGTGTCTGTATGTGTGTGTGTGTGTATGTGTATCTCTGTGTGTGTATGTGTGTATCTCTGTGTGTGTGTGTGTGTATGTGTGTGTGTGTGTGTGTACCTTCTGTCTTCTTCTCTGCAGCTGAAATATGACGGTCTGTCTGTAGAATGCTCCTCCCAAACTCCTCCTTCCCTCTTAGGAACTCTTCCAGCACCTCCTCACTCTGACAGGACACACACACACACACACACACACACATACACACAGACCATGAGACTTTCACACACCTACACACACACACACACACACATACACACACACACACACTGACCATGAGACTTTCACACACCTACACACACACACACACACACATACCTACCCACACACACACACACACACACACAGATACACACATACACACACACACATACATACACACACACACACACACAGATACACACATACACACACACACACACACACAGACTTACCATGAGGCCTTTACGCTTCTCTGCCCTGTAGTTCTTGGTTGCTTCCAGTAGGGCGGTGCTGTAGAGGGCGTATCCTCCAGGGTGCATGAAGCTGCCGTCTCTCAACATTCGTTCCAGATGTGCAAACACCCGCCGTAACAAACCCTCACACACACGCCTAGACTCCTGCTCATTCTCCAACCGCCATTGACCAAACCGCTCACACACACTCTCCTACGGGACACACGAACACACACACAACTGTGACAGCACTCAAGTGTGTGATAAAGGAAAAGTCTGTTCAGTTTCAACCCATAGCCCTAAAAGGTTAAAGGTTAAAGGTGTGTGTCCAACAAATGTATTTTTGCATTCAGATGGGACTAAATAAAGTCCAAAGGAAACAAAATGTAAACTGGAATTTCTAAACGGATTTTTGGTAAACGACAGTTTTGGTAAACGAAGCGCTCAGAAAATGAGTTTTTGATCTCTCAGTATAAATAGCGCATTTGGGGGCACAGACCTCAAAGGATCACTCAGTAAATCGACTTCCTAGCCTATTGCCCAAGGACAAATTGCCTTAAGGGAAATGTAAACTGTAACTCACTTCTGGGCACCAACTGACTGGCTGCATTTCCTTAAGCTCTGTCTCTGTGGTCTATTTTTGTCTTTGTGTACTTTTGTCATGGTCTAAGTCTGCCAGTAATCACACTGCCACGCCCACCTTGTACTCACTTAGTCATCACCGCTCCTGTTTCCTGTGACTCATCATTGCTTTCACCTGCTCCTCGTTACCTGCCACAGTATATTAACCCACAGTTTCCAGCCAGTCTTCTTCAGATCGTCTTCATGTTCATGGTGTTTCAACTCTGCAACGTCGCCACTCTGACTTCCTGTTACCGACCCGGACCAACCTGGCTACCCCTGCTCTTCTGCCCCGGTAACCCTGACCTGCTGCCCTAGCTAACCCTAACCAGTTCCTGGAGTGATCTACGAAGCCGCAGTGGACCTCCTGCTCTTCTGGTTCATCCGTGGGTCTCTCTCCTCCCAGCTCTGTCTCCCTCTCGTCTGTCTCCCTCTCGTCTGTCTCCCTCTCGTCTGGCTTCCTCCGCTGGTTCCTCTGGTTACCACAACTCCCATCTGACTCCACTTCCCTCTATTCTTGGGTCATTTGTATAACACCATTACAGCATTTTCATGCTTTTTGCTTTACATTCCAAGGACTATACACTCTTTCTATACATTATCCTATGGATACATTCCAAGGACTATACACTCTGTCTATACACTATCCTATTCGACACTTTTTAAAGAGCGGCAGCAGCAAACTTTTTTATACAAGAAGCCTTCAGCAGTGCATGCTGGTTAGATGCAGTGTCTGACTTCAATCTGAGATCAACAAATTCTGTGATTGTCATCAAAATGTGACCATGTCATGTCGCATCCTGGCTCTCACGGAGACCTTGATTAAACCTAGGTTAGGTTAGGGTTAGAAATTTAACATATGCCAGGCCGCAAGTATCACTCACTAAGAGACAGGCACGGCCTGGCTAGTGCACTGTCCTTCCCTCCACTACTTAGAGCCCCCATCCCGCTCCCTTAGATATTTTTCCTGCCCTCTCCACGCCCGAGTGATTGTAAGTGTCAGTATAGTGTTTGTGTTGCTGTGTAGAATGTGAGATATCATATATGAACCAAAGCCCTGTGGGGGTTTCAAAAATTAGCTAAGATTAGCCCATTTGCGACGCTGCTGAGCCTCTTGGGCTCTTCATCAGGCAAGGGCTAATGACACTGGAGCCCTCTGTGCAAGTCCTTTTTATACTGTAGCTCCGCCCCGCAGATCCTGCACATCCCAAGGTAAGTATATGTTAATCTTATGTTCTTTTGATTGTATTTATGTGTATATATTCCAGTTATCTTCCTAGGTTTTCCACGTAGGTTTGTTTACTCTTGTAAATTATGTGTAGCTTTTCAGTGTTTTCATGTTTGTCAGTTTAGATGTAAATAATCAAAGAGTATCCCTAAATATAAGGGTATGAACTCATACAATTCCATGTCAATGTAAGTGTTATCAGTGTTTTGTTTGTGTGTCATCCCTGAGTTTCCTGTATCCAGGCTTAAACTGCTTTATGTATTTTTGTGAGTATCTGTAGGTGAGTATCCTAGGTCAACTAGTGTTTGTGTGTGTGTGTTTAATTTGTTGTATGTTTGTTTTTCTTCCAGGTTGTTGTCCAGTTGTGTTCTCCAGGTAAGTATGTTATAAATGTAAGCTTTACTCTTGGGGTTAGCTGTTTTAAGCTTATGTTAATCTTAGGCAGGTTGTGCGGTCCCAAGGTAAATTGTGCTGAACTTGAGATTCCTCCATAGTTAGGTTAAGGCTATTTTCTCTAGTAGATTTCCTAGACTTAAAAATTCAGAGTTTTTCCCTTGTGTTTTGATGGTGTGATCAATAAAGTTTTCTGTTCCTCAAATGTTTGTGTGTCTTCTTATTAGTGTCAGTATAGGTGTAATCAAATCTAATCTCAATTGTTGTGTGTCTTAATCTTTATCTTATGCTGTTCAGTGTAATTGTTTTATGTTAGGGAATCATCTCTTACGGCTAGCCTTTGGGCCTTTCAGCCTTGTGTGTCCTTATTATCTTAGTAGAGTAGCCAAAAAATTATCTTCTTTATCCTATGGGGTTCTCTCAGCTGACTGTGGGTTCTACTCTTGGGTTTAGCCAGATGTTAGCTTAGTGGGGTCGTACGGTTAGGGTTAGCAATGCTACCCAGTTGCACTATTGACCAAGCACACATTCCCTCACCCCTCACCCCTCATCCATCTACCTGAAAACGATGCTTGATGACCTGGACTGGATTATTACTGGAAACTTAATGGACTATACTAGCCCACTGCACAGACTCTGCACTGGAATATACTTGCACTGACACTCTTGCACTAGGGTTACCATAGCATCCTCCTGCACACTCTACACTACTTCCACACCAAACCGATTAGTACCCTAAATGGCACATGATTGCTTCTCTGTATTTTTATAACGTATGTATGTCATGTGCATGCCATGTTGTGGAAGCTTAAGGTACCAAAATCTCCTACAGCTTAATAAAAGTCGATAATAAAAAATGAATCCAAAACTTTAGATATCCCACATTTCTCCTTCTTCCTACTGACAGCATTTGGTGACCTTGAGCAGGAGATGACCTTTAATATCTGTTTCAGTGTGTGTATGCGTGTTTACCATGAGCTTCAACTGGTACGTGTGTTTCTGGTCGTTGAAAGATGCGTTGATAAACATGCTGATGGCCTGTTCCTCAGCTTCAGCGTGGATGCCGGACAGCGCCTCCTGTGTCTCAGTGGGTAACTGCACCCAGCGCACCATCTCCCTCTGGTAGAACTCCAGTGCCTCGTCCATGGCCCGACTGTTCTGGATCAGTGCCAGAGACTCCACAGCGCTCTCCAGACACGGCACCTGCCCACTGCGGATCGCCTGCACATACGTCTCTGCCAGGCTGCCCAGCACTGCACAACAACACACATGACCATTATATACCAGCTAACACAAACACATGACCATTATATACCAGCTAACACAAACACATGACCATTATATACCCGCTAACACAAACACATGTCCATTATATACCCGCTAACACAAACACATGACCATTATATACCCGCTAACACAAACACATGCCCATTATATACCCGCTAACACAAACACATGACCATTATATACCCGCTAACACAAACACATGCCCATTATACTGCTAACACAAACACATGACCATTATATACCCGCTAACACAAACACATGACCATTATATACCCGCTAACACAAACACATGACCATTATATACCCGCTAACACAAACACATGACCATTATATACCCGCTAACACAAACACATGTCCATTATATACCCGCTAACACAAACACATGCCCATTATACTGCTAACACAAACACATGTCCATTATATACCCGCTAACACAAACACATGACCATTATATACCCGCTAACACAAACACATGACCATTATATACCCGCTAACACAAACACATGCCCATTATACTGCTAACACAAACACATGACCATTATATACAAGCTAATTGCCGTGTCAATGACAGCACTGAAATTGTTGAGTTGTAAATGACATACGTCTTCATACTGGTGTTATTGGACCGCAGTGCTGCATTACTACTACATGGACTTGAACACTGGGTTGGGTTCACTAGTATAATTGTAAAGTGGTTAAAATCATACTTAGGAAAGTTTCTTTGTTGCCATGGGCAACTATATTTCAACATTAATGTCTTTGACCTGTGGTGACCCCCAGGGGTCAATCTTTGGACTCTTACTTTTCAACCTTGGACAAATCCCACATGGACAAATTATCAATCTATTATCATAGCTTTGCTTTCGTCACCTAATGTCGATTCAGGTCTACACAAACGTGTGTTGGTTGTGTCAAAAAGTAACTCAAAAGCTTGTTAAATAGAGTAACATATAGAGTATTCTTGAATCTTTTATGTGTTTTTACTTTCCTCCATCTTTTGTACTTTGCTTTTATTTACCCTAACCCTAACTGCTAACACTACCTATTACATACCTGCTAAAGCTAACCCATACGCATTACATATCCGCTAAGCTAACACATACGCATTACATACCCGCTAACGCTAACACATACACATTACATACCCGCTAATGCTAACACATGGCCATTACATACCTGTTAACACTAACACATGCTCATTATATGCCATATATGACTTTAACACATACCAATAATGTACTCGCCAATGCTAACACATGCCAGTTAGACCATTATTTACTACCATCAACCAACATTATGGCAGGACCAACTTGTGACCAACAAGGAGGCCTTGTGACTGAACCCCCCTCACAATAGCACTGTCAAAAATGGACCCTTACCGTTACCCCCATGACCCATCTCACTCCTAGACTTCAACACTATGTCCTGCTGCTACTACACTGTCCAGCCATAATTTTTGATGCCATGGAATGTTACAAGACAATAATTTGGAACTATCATGATGCTTAGCTAAAACCATGGACAACTTGTAGTCTATTATGGTTACTTCTGACTGTACTTTTCCTGCATGACCCCTGGCAGTGGTGTAAGATCCTTGAGTCATTTCTACCTAGACTAATTTGTTTTTTTTTCTTGCCCCTGTTGCTCTTGGGTGATCCCTACTGTAGCTCCATGAGACAATACTATTGTAAAAGGCATTGTATAAATATAGTTTAATTGAATGGAATAATATACCAGCTAATGCTAACTAGCAAACATGCCCATTATGATCATATACCAGCTAGCACTAACTAGCAAACATGCTATGACTATTATATGCCAGCTAACACATAACTAGGGCATCAGTAGTATTGTTATTATTGGTGCTACCCACTCCTGCCGGTGACCCCCAGGCCTCCCCTCATGGTTTTGGGCTTGGTGCTGCTGAAGATGTAGCTGCAGAACTCCTGGGCCGCCTCCACAAAGTCGGGTTCCAGATCTGCATCTGTCAGCTCCTCCATGTGATGCATCTTCTTACCGCTGGTTGGACGCTCAAACACAAAGCAGCGGCGCTCAGCGAAGAAATCCCTCAGACCCTGACGCACCTGGTTGTGTCTCATGATCTGCTCAGAGTGACCTATTCAACACAAACACCTGTATCACACCACTGAGTGTGTGTGTGTGTGTGTGTGTGAGAGAGAGAGAGAGAGAGAGACCTGGTTTGAGCTTCAGGGCGTTCTCCAGGTACTGGTCAGCAGTGACAGGTCTGCCATTGAGGACCAGCTCCAGGGTGAAGTCTCTGACGGTCCACACAAAGGAGGGAAAGACGCGCATCAGCTCTGTGCTCTGCTCGTACTCGCTGGACTTCACCTTGATGTGCTCTGTCAGTTCTGTAACGTACCTTAAGGGGGGGCTGTTCAGGAGAATGCCACCAGTTCCACATGGAGTGCTATATCATTGGAGTGTTTCTGTGTGTGTGTGTGTGTGTGTGTGTGTGTGTGCAAGGATACTGCAGTTTCTCCAGGGCGGTGTTATCAATGGTGCCCATGCTGTTGTAGACCAGAGCGCTGCTGAGTAGAACAGCCAGACAGAAGATCCACGTGTCGTGTTTCTCATCACCCTGGCAACCACAGCATCACACGTCAGAGAGCACATCCACACACATAAACACACACAAGCAAACACAAACACCCACACACACACAAACTGACCTTCTCAACGTCCCCCAGTCCTTCTGTGTCCAACAGCACCAGAGTATGACCTGTAGAAGTGTCATACAAAATAGTTTTATTGATGTTATCATATTTTATTTCTATTTTATTGCTGTGTCAATACGTTACAATTATATTACACCAAATATTTTTTTATTTTGAAATCCATTCACCTAATCTATTTATAGTGGTTTCCTATTACTTCAAGGGGGAAATAAACGGCCTTTGGTTTTATTGGTCAATCAGCAAAGCTACTATTTCATCAGTACAGGAGAAAATGACTCCAAACCACCAGTGGGCCAGTGCATTACAGCCACCTCAATCATAGGTATAGAAACACGCTGCGTGGCTAGAGCTAGGGCTAGCAACTCTATGTGGCTAGGGCTTGCAACTATGTGGCTAGGGTTAGACACTCTATGTGGCTAGGGCTAGCAACTCTATGTGGCTAGGGCTAGAGACTCTATGTGGCTAGGGCTAGCGACTCTATGTGGCTAGAGCTAGCGACTCTATGTGGCTAGGGCTAGCAACTTTATGTGGCTTGGGATCGCGACTCTATGTGGCTAGAGCTAGCGACTCTATGTGGCTAGGGCTAGCAACTTTATGTGGCTAGGGCTAGCGACTCTATGTGGCTAGGGCTAGCAACTCTATATGGCTAGGGCTAATGACTCTATGTGGCTAGGGCTAGCGACTCTATATGGCTATGGCTTGCGACTCTTATGTGGCTAGGGCTAACAACTTTATATGGCTAGGGCTAAGGTTAGCAACTCTTAGCTGTTTTTCCCTATTCAACATAAGGAAGATCCAGCCATACCTAACCCAGCATGCAACCCAGCTCCTGGTACAGACCCTGGTTATCTCTCGTCATGACTACTGCAATGCCTGCCTATCAGGCCTTCCAGCCTTTGCTGTGAGAGCACTACATATGATTCAGAATGCAGCTGCATGTCTGGTTTTCAACCAGCCAAAAAGGGAGCATGTCACACCTCTGTTCATTGAACTCCACTGGCTACCCTTGGCTTCTCGCATCAAATTCAAGGCACTAATAGTGGCCTACAGGGTGATTGATCCCATCTACCTGAATACTCTCCTAAAGCCCTATGTCACCCACCGACCAGTTCACTCTTCTAAGGAACGTTATCTAGCACGACCAACACCTTGCACAGTTCAATCCAGACTCTTCTCATGTTTTGTTCAACACTGGTGGAATGACCTTCCAAGTGTTACCAGATCAACTGATAAACTCTTGAAGATCCAGCTCTGCCAAGAATATCTCCTGGCTTAAATTTTGAGAATGCACTTAAGATCTTATATTTAATTTCTCTTTTATACTGCACTTTATATTACACTATTGCACTTTCAACTTAAAATAGTGCAGGTTTTATTTTAGCAATATGCTCTCTGTTAGTTTCTTTCATTGTGTTGTAGCTTGAATATTATCCTCCTTTGTAAGTCGCTTTGGATAAAAGCATCTGCTAAATGCATGAATGTAAAAAAAAAAGTAAACTCTACGTGGCTTGGGCTAGAGTTAGCAACTGTATGTGGCTAGGGCTAAGGTTAGCAACCTTATGTGGCTAGAATTGGGTTCATCAACTTTATGTTGGTAGGGCTAGGTTAGCAGGTATGTGACAAGGGTTAGGGTTTGCAACTCTATGTTGCTAGGGTTAGCAACTCTATGTGACTAAGGTTAGGGTTAGCAGCTCTAAGAGGCCTGGGATAGGTTAGAAATTCTATGTGGCTATGTTGATTTAGATTTTGTTGTAGATTAACATTGCTTTAGTGCTTTGATCAAGGTTGCATCACAAGACCAAGTTATTCTTGGGGCCGATTCCTAGTCGAAGCTAAGTTAAGGATTCCCAGGCTTAGTTAGGGCCCATTCTTGAGCTAAGTTAAGGCCAATTCCTAGTCCAAGCTTGGCCCATGTCAGGACCGACTCTCCATCATAGAGGTCCTTCCTAGACACCCATTCCAGGAACGACTCCCTTTCCCTGAGGCTTTGTGACTGACCCTCTCACAATGGCTCTGTCAAATGGACCCTTATTGTTACCCCCATGACTCATCTCACTCCTTGAGTGTAATGTAAAGTGGGATAATACTCTGGAACTATTATGAACCTTAGCTAAAACCATAGACAACTTGTAGTCTATACTGATTGTAATTTTCCTGCATGATCCCTGGCAGTTGGGTTAGCCCCTTGAGTCGTGGATCTGCCCAAGGTTTCTTCCTAGACTAACTAAACATAAGGGAGTTTTTCCTGCCCCTGTTGCTCTTGGGTGCTCCTTCTGTAAAGCGCCATGAGACAATACTATTGTAAAAGGTGCCGTATAAATAGAACTGAAATGAATTGAATTGAAAAATTTATTTCTAATTCCTAGTCCTGATTCTGATCCTGAAGGCTGATTCTTAGTCCAAGGAAAGTTCAGGCTGATTTCTAGCCACTGCAAATTCAAACTCTACCATGGAAATTCAAAACAGACTGACTGCATAGCTGAGCTTCTGTGTGGAGATGCATGTTATGACATGTAGTTGCATCACATTACAACAATTAATTTTGCTGTGAAAATATATGTGTGAGCTATGTAAAATTTAATTGTTATTATTTATATCTTGTCTAGATATATTTAAAATATATCTTGTCTGGAACAACCAATGGGCTTCCACTGACCATGTTTGACCTGGTTTCAAGGGGTGAAACGTCTGTGTGTGTTTGTTTGTGTGTGGTTTTACCTGGTTTTGAGGGGTGAGGTACGCACCACATCCAGATTCCTTTGGTTTTGGACTCAATGGTGCTGCCCAGGGCAAACCCTATCAGATCAGCATGTGCATCAGGAGACACTGAACTTGAATTAAAAATGGCAAAACACCCTGGAAGAAAATACTGATTCTTCTTGTTTTACATAAGAATGAAATGAAATGAAAATTATAGTTCCATGTCATATCAGCCTATCACCACATTGTTACAACAGAAGAGTCAATTAATTAAAAAATACAGTCATTTGAAATCACTTTTGAGCAAGATGCTAACGGGCAAAGGTGTCAGAGGTCTAATCCAATTCAATGTTCTTTGCTAGGCTGGAGCTGGCAGGCTGAATTCTGTTGAATTCAATGTTTCACTACGTATCCTGCTTCTTGAACTCATCCATGGTGAGTGAAATCTCACTACCACTCTGATGCTCTGGTGTGTGTGTGTGTGTGTTGGGTGCAGTGTTCTGACCTGTGTGTGTGTTGTACTGTATGTGTTGTGGGTGCAGTGCTCTGACCTGAGTGTTTGCCGGCCAGCCGGTTCATGAGGTAGGACTTGCCCGTGCGGTAGAGCCCCACCACAGCCACCACCACCACTGGCTGCTGGATCTGCTCCAGGATCTGCAGCGCCTCCTGCTGGACACTCATGTGACCATCAGGCCCGTTATCAATCAGACACACCGGGGACGCCATGGTCACTGTGGCTGCACACCACACCATTGCTCTGAGAGGGATAAACCTGGCTTAGCTAACCCAGAGAAAGTGGTAGACCTGCAAACCCCCCCCCCACATTGAACTTTGTGAAAGCTTTGGCCATGCTGAATGTGATTTTGACTACTAGCATTACACTAGTCATGCTCTGGACCTTTCACAAGCCCACCACTAGATGTTGCCAAATCTAGTTTCTGTCCTGCAAAATTATTTTGTGTTAAATTGATGCCCTGATCATCATCACCTGTACTTTGTTAATTGGGTCATGTGTGCACCTTGTTAGCCAATTGTCTCAGAGTATTTAAACCTTGTGTTTTGTGTTCTTCTTTGTTGAGTCTTTGCAGTGTAATCCCTGTAAGTTTTTGTGTCACGTTGAATGCTTTGTTTGCATGTTTTACTCTCTGAATACTTGGCCTCTGGATTGCTCTCTGTTTTCTCCGTTGTGGATTGTTTGGGTTTGGATTACCTAAATTTTGTCTCATTAAGACAATGTCCTTTGGACTTTGGACGCTGACTTTATTTTGTTTCACTTTCTGGATCCTCAGGTTAGGGTTAGGGTCAGGTGGGTGTAGAGGTTTCTTAACGCAGTGCCAGTTAATGATGAACTTCAGCGTGCCACTTACCCTTCTGACTGCTCCAAGATTGCATGCATAAGGTAAGGCACTGGCTAATCAGATAAGGCTTGGGCCACACCAATAGGGCAGAAACAAGGAATGTTTTGATGTCAAGCTTTTCACTAACAATATGCTCAAGGTGTTTGACCAGGGCGTAACAACTACCTGTTTTAATCCCATGAATACATGCCCATTTAAAATCACTGTGAACATGCATACCCCATGGCAGGGCTGCCATCTTCAGTTTTGCCACGGCAACAGTACTTTGCAAGCTGGCAATACTACTTTTTAGTGTGAAATAAAAAGCCTAATCCCTCACATGCAGCGCTTAAATAATATGCAGTGGGATTAGGTAAACCATTACATTTATTGCTACAAAAATGTAATAGGGAAGAACCCCAGACCCCAGAAGTCATCAATACCACTGATTGATCCTCAAGTGCTGGAGCACCCTATATTGTTATGTAGGCTATTACCTTTGTTGTCCACACTATGTCTAACAACTCACCCCCAAAGTTATGACCAACAACTGCATGTCTAATATGTCCAACACATTGTAATTGCTGAGAAAGTTTGGCTTGACAATGCATCCCAGAATGTTAAATGTAAAAATTCACATTCAGTAATACCAGAAAGCAGTGGGGCATATCAGGCTAAAGGTCTATCGAACACACACACACACAGCTTTCACAAAACAGACACATAGTCATATAGCTTACGCTACACGATTCCCGAAAACTTAAACACACCCTGGTGGACAGAGTAGGCTATTTGGAAATTCAGTTTTCGAGTCGTGGGATAGTTCGTCGTGCCTACAAACTCACCTTTAAAATGCGTTTGGACGACTTCACTGAGCAGCAATCCTCTCCGACCACACACCGCCTTCATCTGTCAACGCAGTGAAAACCTACACACTTAACCTACATACTTCCTTCCTGGACGCCCGTGTAGACTACTGTGAACACAGACTATTTTTTTCGCAGTTAGATTTCCAGCTGAAATTGAGGAAAAGCTGTATTAATTTTGCAAGTCCTATACAATTCTGTGACATTTTTAATAACCTCTTTCAGCGATGTAGTTAATGTGTGGGGTCACGTTACACTTTCGATTTCACTTTTGTCTTTTAGTAGATCCACTGACAGCAAATAAGTAGCTATTAATAACCGTACGCTACGGTAATAAGAAGAAACTCATAGGCTACATCAACTTTCTGTCATACTATGAACGTCTTTATTTAGGTACCCTCATTATTTCGCACATGGGCTATAGATGCTGAGGTCACTGGTACCGAAATGTTGCTTGATGTTAGAGCTCCGTAATCGTGTTTCGAGAGATCAAGAGAGCAAATTGCTTAACGAAGAAGAAAGTCGGTATTCAATCGCCAGAATTAGGCCTGCGGAGTGAAATTTAGGGTGCATCTCAACTCAAAACTCATTCATTCTTCTAAACTATTATGCGGCGTGAAATGTAGACTGCATCTCAAATAACTTTACGTTTATATAGGTAAACAATAATCTTTGGATGCTATTTCCATATTGCGTGCCCTGGACAGAATAAATGAGAATAGTATGTGCATGTGTGTGCTTTCTTGGGACCTGAAAAATGCCAGATTTCTAATGATGCCAACAGCACTTTTCACTATAGTTTTTTCTAGTATATAACACTTCATAATATGATTTTACTATTTAAATTTACTATATTTTGCACAGGTGAGTGATAGAAGATACACTTTTTTTATTTTTGTATTGTGGATATTTTTTTTAATTATGCCACCTCTCATGCCACAAATGTTAAGCTGACTGTCAATCAAAGCTTATGCACACAACATTAGCATTAGCATGCTACCCTCCTCTGACTTCAGCTACTAACTCCCTTATATTCAGTTAAACCAGGAAGAAACCTTGGGCAGATCCAAGACTCAAGGGGCTGACCCAACTGCCAGGGGTCATGCAGAAGAATTACAATCAGTAGTAACCATGACAGACTATAAGTTGCCTATGGTTTTAGCTAAGGTTCATAATAGTTCATAATAGAGTGTTATTCCACTTTTACATTTTTTTACATGGTAGTCAGTCTAGATCGTTATCAGGAATTATGGCTGGACAATGTAGCAGTGGCCAGACATAATGTCAAACTCTAAAGCGTGAGATCATGGGGGTAACAGTAAGGGACCATTGGACAGTGCCATTGTGAGGGGGGTCAATCACAAAGCCTCAGGAAGGGGAGTCGGGCCCAGCATCGGCGTCCAGGAAGGTCCTCTGTGATGGGGAGTCGGTCCTGACATGGGCCTCCCGTAGTGTTGGTTGTAGTCCACTCAGGAGGGGAGGGTGAGAAGAGTCCGCCAGAATGAGGCAGGGATGACACTTAGCAGAGATAATTGTGGACAGAGGAAGAAAGTGAATTAGGCCACATCAGAGAGCAAATGTGTAATTTGGACATACATATATATATGTGTGTGTGATATATATATATAAATATTGAGAGAGAGCTGAAAGAGAGAGAGAGAGAGTTGTACGGCATGACGCATGAAGGTTTTGTGGCGGCACTAGACTATAGCAGCATAACTAAGGTATGATGCATGGCAACCCAGCACCACTGCAGGGATGGTCAGTGACTGCCATGCCTCGAAACTGGGGGCAACAGCAGAGGCAGTCCCTCCCAAAAGTCCTTGCCACACACCATCCCTAACTATGGGAAACAGTAAAGAGGAAGGTTTTAAGTCTATATAGTATAGTAGATTTTGATATTCTTGAGATTACAAGGAGGGTGGTAATGGACAAGTAAGTCTTTAATATATGTTGGTGCATCGCCCTTGAGAGCTTTGTAGGTTAGGAGGAGTATTTTAAAATCAATTCAACTTTTAATTTTTTTTAGGGAGCCAATGTAAGGAAGCAAGGGTAGGAGAGATATGTTCATATTTTTTAGTCCTGGTGAGTGTTCAGCTGCAGCATTTTGTATTAGTTGTAGGTTTTTGATACAGGTATTACAGAGAACCCAGAGAACAGAGCATTGCAATAATCGAACCTGGAAGTAATAAATGCGTGTATTAATTTTTAAGGATAGGAACTTTCTAACCTTAGCAATATTTCGTAGGTGGAAAAAAGATGTTTTTGAAATTTATTTTACATGACTATTTATGACTACCTTGGGGTACACCAAACTTTACTTTACATTATGAGCATGTACAAACTGGTAGCGACCAGAGAGGTATGATTTGAACCAGGCTAATGCAGAGTATTTGATGCCTATCATGTGTTCAAGCCTGTGTAGTAGGATACCATGGTCAATAGTGTCAAAGGCGGCACTAAGATCCAATAGGATTAATATTGATATATATCCATTATCAAGTTCATTATAAGCATATGTATACATTAATTAAATAGGTATATGTCCATTTGCAACGAATTACTAAATAATGTAATTGGACCTGGTAACATACAGAATTATAAATTAAATTACTGCAAAGCACCAAAATATTAGTGGTCAGTCATTGCGACCAATGTGGACACCACGAGTGGAGCATTAAACAAGCCTAGAGTCTAGGAAAGCGCATGGGCATGTGGCCAGTTACTGCTAAAGCTAAAGCACACCTACACACAACTGTTAATGCTAAAGCTAAAGCACACCTACACACAACTGTTAATGCTAAAGCTAAAGCACACCTACACACAACTGGAGAAACATGCAAACACGCTGTTTTTTTGTGTGTTCACCGCAATTACAACAAAAAAAACCCAGTTTGCACAAGGGCATAGTTGAGTACTTCAGATGGCCACATTGGTACACTTTGTTCAGCAAGGAGTTTTACACACTTAAATACACACACACACACAGACACATACACATCATAACAGACCCCTTTCCAAAATGTCATGAACACTGACAAGGGGGAGTTTTAAGTACACACAAATGTGAAAACTCAAGTTTAGTTTATGTTTATGGTGAGTCAGAATTGCCTGATTCTCAGATATTATGTGTCCACACATCTCAAAGGGTGTACCAGCCAACCTAACCCTACCCCTAACACAGACCATTCTGATTCGGCTGCCTCATCATCATCAAGTGATCTGCGGGATTAGATTAGATTAGATTAGATTCAGCTTTATTGTCAATACAAATGTATGAATACAGCAAAATACAGTTTAACATCTAATCAGAAGTCCAAATAGCAGAAAGTGCAATATGTGCAGTATGTGCAGTGTGTGCAGTTAAGAGCAGTTCTGTACAGATAAGGGCAGTGTAGAAGTGGGAATAGTTATGTGCAGATTATGTACAAATAGGTTATGGTGGGAATAGTTACATGCAGATTATGTACAAATAGGTTATGGGAGCAGATATTTACAGATAGGGCAGTGTAAAAGATGGGTATAAATTAGTATTGAATTACATAAGTGTAATGTGCAGCTAAAGTATGTTGATGTAAAAACGTTCTATACTACTATACATAGGCAAATCTACAGATGTATAGATATACAGATGTAATATGGACAAATCTACAGGTGTGTAGTTATATTAATGTAATATATGTATATACAGATGTACAGATGTGTAGTAGAAGATGCCAAGGATGTATATACAGCAGTGAAGAGAAGCGCTGTGAACAGATTATGCCATAGTGTAGCGTGAATAGGAAGCAGATTATTCCATAGTGTAGCGTGAATAGGAAGGTTCAGCAGGAGACAGACTTCAGTAGGGTGACAGCTGTGAAGAAGAAGCTGTTCCTGAACCTGCTGGTTTTAGTCTGAAGGCTAAGCGCCTGAAGCGCCTTCTGGAGGGGAGGAGCTTAAAGAGTCTGTTGGCTGGAGTCCCTGAGAATGCTGCACGGCCAACGTAGACATCTTTTCTTGTGGACGTCCTCAATAGCAGGGAGTGGAGTCCCTGTAATGTGTTGGGTGGTTTTTTAACCCCCCGCTGCTGTGACTTGCAGTCAGTCACAGAGCAATTCCTATACCAGTCTGTGACACAGTTGGTCAGATGCTCTGTATTGCACAGTGGTTACCCAGGATATCAGCAGACATTTTGGTTTTTCTTCAGTGTTCTTAAGAAGAAGAGGCGCTGGTGGGCCTTTTTGACTAGGTTGGAGGTGTTGGTTGACCAGGACAAGTTCTCTGAGATGTGGGTCCCAAGGAATTTTAGCCTGAGACACATTCAACAGCCGTTGATACAGATGGGGTCATGAGTGTCTCTCTTCTCCCTCCTAAAGTCCACAATGAGCTCCTTGGTTCTGCTGGTGTTCAGGAGCAGATTATTGTCAGTGCACCATGCAGCTAAGTGCTTTACCTCTGCCCTGTAGTCAGACTCATCATTACCACTGATGAGTCCAATCTGCAAATTTAACAATGGAGTTGGATCCATGGCCTGCAGTCATGGGTGAAGAGGGAGTAAAGGAACAGGCTCAGGACACAGCTTTGAGGTGTGCCAGTGTTGAGTGTGATGGAGGTGGAGCTGTTGTGTTGTGGACATTACCAAGCTGGACATTACCAAACTGGACTTTGCTGGACATTACCAAGCTGTCCAAGCTTGACTTTGCTGAAAAGAAGAACTTGGTCCAGCCACAGCATGTTGAAATAGGCTTGGATACGTGGAGGCAGCCCTCAAAGTACTGCAGTAGTTTCATGTCAAAGACTGTGGTGAAGCAGAAGCAGGTGCTGCATGTTACCCTCCCCTCCTGAGTGGACTACAACCAACACTACGGGAGGCCCATGTCAGGACCAGCTCTCCATCATAGAGGCATGTCCTTCCTGGACACCGATGCTGGGCCCAACTCCCCTTTCTTGAGGCTTTGTGATTGACCCCCCCTCACAATGGCGCTGTCAAATGGACCCTTGTTGTTACCCCCATGACCCATCTCAATTCTTTGAGTTTAACACTATGTCTGGCCACTGCTACATTGTCCAGCATAATTCCTGATAACCACCTATGGACTGACTACCATGTAATGCGAAGTGGGATAATACTCTGGCACTATTATGAACCTTACCTAAAACCATAGGCAACTTGTAGTCTGTCATGGGTACTACGGATTGTAATTTTCCTGCATGACCCCTGGCAGTTGGGTTAGCCGCTTGAGTTGTGGATCTGCCCAAGGTTTCTTCCTAGATTAACTAAACATAAGGGAGTTTTCCTTGCCCCTGTTGCTCTTGGGTGCTCCTTCTGTGAAGCGCCATGAGACAATACTATTGTAAAAGGCACTGTATAAATAAAACTGAATTGATTTATGTTTGGTTGTTGATTCAGATTGGCCTCCTTGTGTCCACAGGAGAAGACATTAGCAGCCCATAATAGCCTACAAATGTGTGCCCCTCCAAATCCAATCAGCTGCTTTATCAGTGACAGACATTGCCCCACACTAAACCTCATGGAATGTGTTGACTCGGTGTTATGCGCTGGAGACTAGAATACCCTAGCAACAGACCTCTGGCAAACACGCCCTGCTTTTATCAGGCGACCCGGAGAAACCGGCTGAGTTACAGTAAACGGCCTGCTCCTCCACTGCGTGCTGCCGGAATGCATGGCTACAGCTGTTCGCCGTTTCGGTTTCACAATCTTGCATATAACCGGCGTCTGGTGGCACATCAGCAACAACCGAAGCACGGAAACAGGGCTTATTACCGTCACGAAAGGTAAACTTCTCACATTCACCAGTTTGTAAAAACAACAACAACAACAACAACAATCGTAGAAGACAATGTAGCATAGTCCTATACAAGCCTATAAGCCGGATAACCTAAATGATAGCATAAATCTACGATAAATTCGCTTTTAAAAGTCATCTCGACACTTTAATTATGTTATCATTATTGTTAATTAGGTGCGAATGATTAGGTGATGTAATGCAATTTCTGAAATTCGGTGTTTTGTCAGTTTTATTGCTGTTAAGCCCTTGCAGATGTAGACCGCAATCACACTTTCGGTTTCACTTTCAGAACACGAGAAACTGTGAAAGTATGTCTGATGTAGATCTGATTCTCAACTGTCAACCTTTAAACCGGGATCGCCTTTATTTAGGTAAAACTGGACGAAGGCCCAACAATCGATAATTGTGTGGCAGAACGTGTACATTCCGTTCATTGAACGGAAAATCTAAACGCTGCGTTTTCATTTATATCTGTATTAGCAGCGATGTGAGAAATGGGGAAAGAGCAGTTTTCCGTTAAATGTTTCGGTTTTATTGTCCTTACAATAGAATATCTAATTTATTTATCAAATATTGACTTTACTTGGAACTGCTCAGCAATCATGCAACAAGTGGGTATCTCCCATTAGTATCACTCCCCCACTACCGTACATGTCACAGTATGTGCGCAGCCGCGTCTCAGCTACCGTACATGACAGGCAAAATGGCAAAAAGTCTAGTTTCCACTGCAACAAAAAGAATAACTGAGCTGATTTTGCCATTTTGCATAAGCGCAGCTTTCGTCGGTGGAAACTTGTTGGCCTCTGAGCTAACATTAGGCTACTGTTTAAACTGCAGACATGCAAAGTCCTTGAATGTTAATGAAGACACCATTCTAAATAACTGCTTCAGCTTTATCATTGAATCCCACTGACAGTAGGATCACAGTAGAATCGTCATCACAAGACCCCCAGGTCCGCCCCACACTCAGGCTTCTGTTTGCATACAGTGCCCAAGTAGTCTAACCGCATCCACAACCGCAAGCCAGGTATGCATAATGTTTGGGACAAAAACTTCTACCACTGTATAAATTAGGTTATATCAGGCAAAAACCTATTTGCATCTCAAATGGTCAAACTCCATGGTCTAGGCTACATCCACAAGTGATGCACACAAAAAAATGGGAAAATAACAACTGAAAAAAAAACTAATATAATTTCAAGCCCTTTTCAACAAGTTGTTATTCTTGTCAGAAAAAGACCTATTTTTTGATCCCTCATTTTTGTTTCAAAGTTGTAAATCCAAGGAACAGAAGGTACACTGACCCAGAACAGTCACTCATCCAGCCAGGCCTTCCTGGTTTCGACTCCATTGTAAAATGCAGGGCACTTGCACGGTGTCACTGCCCGGTGGCCTAGTTTCTATATTTTGGTGGAAATCAGAGTGTTGACTGATGCCAGTGTAGATGGTGCTACTTAAATCTGCTGCTTTACTGAATGAATGGACCTTGAAGCAAATAGCTTATGAGTCATCAGCCAGAGATCCCTTTTGAAACAACGGCCCATCAGCCGGGATCCCTGTGAAACAAATAGCCTCATTCTCTCTATCCACACATCTTTCCTCTCCTCTCCCTCTCATTCTCTCTATCCACACATCTTTCCTCTCCTCTCCCTCTCATTCTCTCTATCCACACATCTTTCCTCTCCTCTCCTTCTCATTCTCTCTATCCACACATCTTTCCTCTCCTCTCCCTCTCATTCTCTCTATCCACACATCTTTCCTCTCCTCTCCCTCTCATTCTCTCTATCCACACATCTTTCCTCTCCTCCCCTCCAGTAGCGCCTCCAGGTGGATGGTGGTACATACAGTGTGTACCTTGGCTTAAAGCAAGGCATCTTTTTATATAAGGAATAGCAAACTAAGGCAAGGAATGATAAGGAATCTGTATGCCATTGTCTTACTAGTACATAATGATAGACAACAGTAAACAAAAATATAATGCAGAAAAAAACATGTTTCGACCCTGATGGCCTTCTATATGTAACGGATGGCAGCTAGCTTAGCTGTGCTAGTAGAATGTTAGTAAACCTCCTTCCCAAAAGCCTAACAGATGTGCTAGTGAGTGAAACTGGCACCCTGGGGTTTTAGTCCGTGATTCTGCTGGACCGTGCAGGACAACGCTGGTTACGCATATAATAAGTGACACGATAAGGGGAGATTAATTACATCTGTGAGATCATGACAACATGACTTTAAGTGTGTGTTTGTGTGTGTGTGTCACAGATGGCAGTGTCTATGGCGTCCCCGGTGTGTCTGATTGATAACGGGCCTGATGGGCACATGCGTGTCCAGCAGGAGGCGCTGCAGATCCTGGAGCAGATCCAGCAGCCGGTGGTGGTGGTGGCTGTGGTGGGGCTCTACCGCACGGGCAAGTCCTACCTCATGAACCGGCTGGCCGGCAAACACTCAGGTCAGAGCACTGCACCCACAACACATACAGTACAACACACACACAGGTCAGAACACTGCACCCAACACACACACACCAGACCATCAGAGTGGTGGTGAGATTTCACTCACCATGGATGAGTTCAAGAAGCAGGATACATAGTGAAACATTGAATTCAACAGAATTCAGCCTGCCGTTAGCACTTTGTGCTCCAGCCTAGCAAAGAACATTGAATCGCATTAGACCTCTGACACCTTTGCCTGTTAGCATCTTGCTCAAATTACTGTATTTATTCTAATTAATTGACTCTTCTGTTGTAACAATGTGTTCTAAGCCTGATGAGAAATGAAACGTGATGATAGGCTGATATGACGGAACTATAATTCTCATTTCATTACATTCTTATGTAAAACAAGAAGGATCAGTATTTTCCTCCAGTGTGTTCTGTCATCGTTTACTAAAGTTTGGTCTCTCCTGATGCTCATGCTGATCTCCTATAGGGTTTGCCCTGGGCAGCACTATTGAGTCCAAAACCAAAGGAATATGGATGTGGTGCGTACCTCACCCCTCTAAACCAGGTAAAACCACGGTCAGTGGAAGCCCATTGGTTGTTCTAGACAAGACTGATGTGTGAACTACGTAAATATATTTTACATAGCTCACACATCATGTATTTTCACAGCAAAATTAATTGTTTTAATGTGATGCAACTACATGTCATAACATGCATCTCCACACAGAAGCTCAGCTATGCAGTCAGTCTGTTCTGAATTTCCATGCTAGAGTTTGAGTTTGCAGTGGCTAGAAATCGGCCTGAACTTTCCTTGGACTAAGAATCAGCCTTAAGAGCTTGAACTAGGAATTAGAAATAAATTTTTCAATTCAGTTCATTTCAGTTCTATTTATACGGCGCCTTTTACAATAGTATTATCTCATGGCGCTTTACAGAAGGAGCACCCAAGAGCAACTGGGGCAGGAAAAACTGCGTTATGTTTAGTTAGTCTAGGAATAAAACCTTGGGCAGATCCACGACTCAAGGGGCTAACCCAACTGCCAGGGGTCATGCAGGAAAATTACAATCAGTAGTACCCATGATAGACTACAAGTTGTCTATGGTTTTAGCTAAGGTTCATAATAGTTCCAGAGTATTATCCCACTTTACATTACACTCAAGGAGTGAGATGAGTCATGGGGGTAACAATAAGGGTCCATTTGACAGAGCCATTGTGAGGGGGTCAGTCACAAAGCCTCAGGGAAAGGGAGTCGTTCCTGGAATGGGTGTCTAGGAAGGACCTCTATGATGGAAAGTCGGCCCTGACATGGGCCAGGCTTGGACTAGGAATTGGCCTTAACTTAGCTCAAGAATGGGCCCTAACTAAGCCTGGGAATCAACCTTAACTTAGCTTCAACTAGGAATCGGCCCTAAGAATAACTTGGTCTTGTGATGCAACCTTGATCAAAGCATTAAAGCAATGTTAATCTAGAACAAAATCAGTAGCCTCAGAATATTGTTGAATGAAAGGTTAATTATTACACGGTGATTGTACAAACAGTCAGCCTAGCCACATAGAATTTCTAACCTAGCCCAGGCCACATAGAGCTGCTAACCCAAGCCCTTGCCAAGTAGAGTTGCTCACCCTAACCCTAGTCACATAGAGTTGCTAACCCTAAACACGTAGAGTTGCTAACCTAGCCCTACCAACATAAAGTTGATGACCCCAACTCTAGCCACATAAGGTTGCTAACCTTAGCCCTAGCCACATACTGTTGCTAACTCTAGCCCTAGCCACGTAGTTTACATTTTTTTATATTAATGCATTTAGCAGATGCTTTTATCCAAAGCGACTTACAAAAGAGGATAACATTCAAGCTACAACACAATGAAAGAAACTAACAAAGAGTGCATATTGCTAAAATAAAACCTGCACTATTTTAAGTTGAAAGTGCAATAGTGTAATATAAAGTGCAGTATAAAAGAGAAATGAAGTATAAGATGTTAAGTGCCTTCAAAATTTAAGCCAGGAGATATTCTTGGCAGAGCTGGGTCTTGAAGGTGGAGAGGGTATCAGTTGATCTGGTAACACTTGGAGGTCATTCCCCCAGCGTTGAACAAAACATGAGAAGAGTCTGGATTGACCTGCGCAAGGTGTTGGCCGTGCTAGATAACATTTCTTAGAGCAAAGTATTCGGCAGGTGACATAGGGCTTTAAGAGAGTATTGAGGTAGATGGGAGCAGAGCCATCAATCACCCTGTAGGCCTTGAATTTGACGCGAGCCAAGGATAAGCAGTGGAGTTCAATGAACAGAGGTGTGACATGCTCCCTTTTTGGCTGGTTGAAAACCAGACATGCAGCTGCATTCTGGATCATCTGTAGTGATCTTACAGCACAGGCTGGAAGGCCTGATAGGCAGGCACTGCAGTAGTCAAGACGAGAGATAACCAGGGTCTGTACCAGGAGCTGGCCCTAGCCACATAGAGTCTCTAGCCCTAGCCACATAGAGTCTCTAGCCCTAGCCATATAGAGTCGGTAGCCCTAGCCACATAGAGTCTCTAGCCCTAGCCACATAGAGTGTCTAGCCCTAGCCACATAGAGTGTCTAGCCCTAGCCACATAGAGTCTCTAGCCCTAGCCATATAGAGTCGCTAGCCCTAGCCACATAGAGTGTCTAACCCTAGCCACATAGTTGCTAGCCCTAGCCATATAGAGTCGCTAGCCCTAGCTCTAGCCACGCAGAGTGTTTCTATACCTATGATTGAGGTGGCCGTAATGCACTGGCCCACTGGTGGTTTGGAGTCATTTTCTCCTGTACTGATGAAATAGTAGCTTTGCTGATTGACCAAAAAAACCAAAGGCCGTTTATTTCCCCCTTTAAGTAATAGAAAACCACTATAAATAGATTAGGTGAATGAATTTATGTAGAATAGTCTCTAGCTGCTATTATTTATATTTATATTGAACAGTCTTCATTTTACAAATCACACCACTAACCACAGTGCTCTGCAAAAAGCCATGCCCTGTCTACCGTGTTTGTTTTAGGTCACCTGTATTTGACCTGCAAATCGTTTACAACTGTGTTGTAATGTATGTACATATGTGTACAAGAGTGTGCACGCATGCGTGTGGAGTTGTGTGTGTGGTGTGTGTGTGTGAGTGGGTGAGTGAATCTGTGTAGTCCAGCAATAGTGTATGTAGGCACTATTACGTATCTGTCTTGTCCATACTGTGTTTAACAGTTACGTGTATCACCAATTGTTCCCGGTGAAACGTTGTCTCGTCTCACTATGTACTGTGTATATGGCTGAAACGACAATAAATCCCTACTTGACTTGACTTGACTTGAATTTCAAAATAAAAAAATATAATTGTAACTTATTGACACAGCAATAAAATAGGAATAAAATATGATAACGTCAATAAAACTATTTTGTATGACACTTCTACAGGTCATACTCTGGTGCTGTTGGACACAGAAGGACTGGGGGACGTTGAGAAGGTCAGTTTGTGTGTGTGTGGGTGTTTGTGTTTGTTTGTGTGTGTTTATGTGTGTGGATGTGCTCTCTGACGTGTGATGCTGTGGTTGCCAGGGTGATGAGAAACACGACACGTGGATCTTCTGTCTGGCTGTTCTACTCAGCAGTGCTCTGGTCTACAACAGCATGGGCACCATTGATAACACCGCCCTGGAGAAACTGCAGTATCCTTGCACACACACACACACACACACACACACACACACAGAAACACTCCAATGATATAGCACTCCATGTGGAACTGGTGGCATTCTCCTGAACAGCCCCCCCTTAAGGTACGTTACAGAACTGACAGAGCACATCAAGGTGAAGTCCAGCGAGTACGAGCAGAGCACAGAGCTGATGCGCGTCTTTCCCTCCTTTGTGTGGACCGTCAGAGACTTCACCCTGGAGCTGGTCCTCAATGGCAGACCTGTCACTGCTGACCAGTACCTGGAGAACGCCCTGAAGCTCAAACCAGGTCTCTCTCTCTCTCTCTCTCTCTCTCTCTCTCACACACACACACACACACACACTCAGTGGTGTGATACAGGTGTTTGTGTTGAATAGGTCACTCTGAGCAGATCATGAGACACAACCAGGTGCGTCAGGGTCTGAGGGATTTCTTCGCTGAGCGCCGCTGCTTTGTGTTTGAGCGTCCAACCAGCGGTAAGAAGATGCGTCACATGGAGGAGCTGACAGATGCAGATCTGGAACCCGACTTTGTGGAGGCGGCCCAGGAGTTCTGCAGCTACATCTTCAGCAGCACCAAGCCCAAAACCATGAGGGGAGGCCTGGGGGTCACCGGCAGGAGTGGGTAGCACCAACAATAACAATACTACTGATGCCCTAGTTATGTGTTAGCTGGTATATAATGGTCAGAATGAGCATGTGTTAGTTAGCGTCAGTCAGAATTCTTATAATAAGCCTGTGTGCTATTCAGCTGGCCTATGATGGGTTAAACACATACACTGTAAGCAATTAGCTTTAGCTGGTGTGTAATGAGCATGTGTACTAGTATGTAGGCAATTAGCAAAGAGTTTCTGGAAGGTGAAGACTGTATCCATTGCTCTGGTAGCACTTGGAACGTCATTCAAACAACAGATGAGAGTAGTCTGGATTGACCTGCGCAAGCTGTTGGCAGTGCTAGACGGCATTCCATAGAGGAGTGGAATGCCCAGGGGGTAACAGAGGGCTTTAAGAGGGTATTAAGGTAGATTGGAGCAGATGCATCAGTCACCCTGTAAGTCAACATTACTGCTTTGAATGTGAATCGGGTGGCTAAGGGTAGCCAGTGGAGTTCAATATACAGAGGTGTGACGTGCTCTTTTTGGCTGGTTGAAAAGCAGATATGCAGCTGCATTGTGGATCATCTGTAACAGTCTTACAGCCCTGGTTGATGCGTAATAAGCATGTGTGCTGGTATAGTGATAATCACTGTAATGGGCATCTGTTTGTGTTAGCAGTATAATGGGCATGTGTTTGTGCTAGCGGTTATATAAAGGACATGTGTTTGTGTTAGCGGGTATATAATGGTCATGTGTATGTGTTAGCGGGTATATAATGGACATGTGTTTGTGTTAGCGGGTATATAATGGACATGTGTTTGTGTTAGCTGGTATATAATGGTCATGTGTTTGTGTTAGCGGGTATATAATGGACATGTGTTTGTGTTAGCGGGTATATAATGGACATGTGTTTGTGTTAGCTGGTATATAATGGTCATGTGTTTGTGTTAGCGGGTATATAATGGACATGTGTTTGTGTTAGCTGGTATATAATGGTCATGTGTTTGTGTTAGCGGGTATATAATGGACATGTGTTTGTGTTAGCTGGTATATAATGGTCATGTGTGTTGTTGTGCAGTGCTGGGCAGCCTGGCAGAGACGTATGTGCAGGCGATCCGCAGTGGGCAGGTGCCGTGTCTTGAGAGCGCTGTGGAGTCTCTGGCACTGATCCAGAACAGTCGGGCCGTGGAGGAGGCACTGGAGTTCTACCGTACAAAGATGGAGAAGCAGGTGCAGTTACCCACTGAGACACAGGAGGCGCTGTCTGATCTCCACGCTGCAGCTGAGGAACAGGCCATCAGCATCTTCATCAAAGGATCCTTCAATGACCACGAACACAAGTACCAGCTGGAGTTCAAGGTAAACACACATAAGCAAACACAGACATGCAGAAACAAACAGACTGATACATGCACAAACACAAACACATAGGCAGATGTCCATATACTACATTTAGTTTTAAAACAGAAAACCTTTGTTGAAGTATAAGTCATTTATAGCCCCCCCAGAGGTCAAAGGTCACCTGATTTTCTGAGTGCCCTTAGGGTGGGGTCAGAAGTCCATGTACCTATTTTGAAGTTTGTATGTCAAAGATTTGACCTAACTTCCTGTTTGCCAAATTCAATTGGTTGTGAGGGCTAAATGCTTTGGAATGTTAAAACGACTATAAGTAGAGATTTTGGGGAATGGCCTGAAGACCATCTGTGGCAATTTTCATAATTCAGTTCAATTCAATTCAATTTTATTTATACAGGGCCTTTTACAATAGTATTGTCTCATGGCGCTTCACAGAAGGAGCACCCAAGAGCAACAGGGGCAAGGAAAAACCTTATGTTCAGTTAATCTAGGAAGAAACCTTGGGCAGATCCATGACTCAAGGGGCTAACCCAACTGCCAGGGGTCATGGAGAAAAATTACAATCAGTAGTAACCATGACAGACTACAAGTTGCCTACGGTTTTAGCTAAGGTTCATAATAGTTCATAATGGAGTTTTATCCCACTTTACATTATATGGTAGCCAGTCTATAGATGGTTATCAGGAATTATGGCTGGACAATGTAGCAGTGGCCAGGGGTCATGGGGTAACAGTAAGGGTCCATTTGACAGTGCCATTGTGAGGGGGGGGTCAATCACAAAGCCTCAAGGAAGGGGAGACGGGCCTTGCATGGGCGTCCAGGAAGGGCCTCTATGATGGAGAGTCGGCCCTGACATGGGCCTCCCTTAGTGTTGGTTGTAGTCCACTCAGGAGGGGAGGGTGAGAGGAGTCCGCCGGAATGAGGCAGGGATGACACTCAGCAGAGATAATTGTGGACAGAGGAAGAAAGTGAATTAGGCCACATCAGAGAGCAAATGTGTAATTTGGTCATACATATATATATATATATATATATATATATATATATATATATATATATATATATATATATATATGAATGTATATACACACATATACACATACATACATACACACGGCATGACACATGAAGCTTTTGTGGCGGCACTAGGCTATAGCAGCATAACTAAGGTATGATGCATGGCAACCCAGCACCACTGCAGAGATGGTCAGTGGCTGCCATGCCTCGAAACTGGGGGCAACAGCAGAGGCAGTCCCTCCCAAAAGACCCATGAGAAGTGATGATTTGCCAGCACCATCCCTAACTATGGGAAACAGTAAAGAGGAAGGTTTTAAGTCTAGACTTAAAGGTATTGAGAGTGTCCGCTTGTCGAATGTGGGGGGGGGGATTATTCCACAGGAGGTACACGGTAACAAAAGGCACAAAAAAGGCAAAAGGCAACAAAAGGCCTCCGATCGTAGATTTTGATATTCTTGGGATTACAAGGAGACCAGCATTTTGGGATCTAAGGCTTCTAGGAGGGTGGTAAGGGACAAGTAAGTCTTTAATATATGTTGGTGCATCGCCCTTGAGTTTTGTAGGTTAGGAGGAGTATTTTAAAATCAATTCAACTTTTAATAAGGAGCCAATGTAAGGAAGCAAGGATAGGAGAGATATGTTATATTTTTTAGTCCTGGTGAGTGTTCGGGCTGCAGCATTTTGTATTAGTTGTAAGTTTTTGATACAGGTATTACTACACCCAGAGAACAGAGCATTGCAATAATCGAGCCTGGAAGTAATAAATGCGTGTATTAAGTTTTCAGCATTCTCAAAGGATAGGAACTTTCTATCCTTAGCAATATTTTGTAGGTGGAAAAATATGTTTTTGAAATGTGTTTTACGTGACTATTTAGAGAGAAGTCCTGGTCAATAATCACCCAGAGGTCTTTACCTTTTGAGGTGCATGACGGTGACAGGCCACTGAGTAAGTTTTGGTGGAGGGGTAGAGTGTTGGTCAGCTGTTTAGGGCCAATCATAACTTCAGTTTTATCAGAATTTAAACATAGGAAATTATTAGTCATCCAGGTTTTTATGTCTAGGAGACAAACATCAAGGCATCATAAAGATTGGGCAAAATTTTCGACTGCTGAAAATTTAGTTTCACTTTTGACGAAATCCAGGAAGGTGGAAATTGACCCAAGGATTCCAATGGTACCTCATTTTTGAAAATCGGATGTATCAAACGTTCTGGTCATGGATGCAACTCCAGCTTTTACCCATTAGTGGTGCTAGAGTAGAGTGCTTTACTTGCACACATGAAATTTGGTCAAATTAATCAGGGGGGCCCAATCTGTGTGCAAAAATGTACAACTTTCCTCCATGGGGTTCTGTAGGCTCCCATAGACTTCAGTGGAAGAAGAAAGAATATCAAGAACACACAGAAACACAGTGGGGTTCTGCATCTACACTGGTAGACCCCAAATACACACACAGAAACACATTGGGGTTCTGCATCTACACTGGTAGACCCCAAATACACACACAGAAACACATTGGGGTTCTGCATCTACACTGGTAGACCCCAAATACACACACAGAAACACATTGGGGTTCTGCATCTACACTGGTAGACCCCAAATACACACACAGAAACACATTGGGGTTCTGCATCTACACTGGTAGACCCCAAATACACACACAGAAACACAGTGGGGTTCTGCATCTACATTGGTAGACCCCCAATACACACACAGAAACACATTGGGGTTCTGCATCTACACTGGTAGACCCCAAATACACACACAGAAACACAGTGGGGTTCTGCATCTACACTGGTAGACCCCCAATACACAAACAGAAACACAGTGGGGTTCTGCAGCTACACTGGTAGACCCCAAATACACACACGTCCACACACAGAGTGAACTTAGGTTTAATATTTGGTGTGTGTGTGTGCGTGTGTGTGTGTGTGTGTCCAGAGGAGAATGGAGGACCTGTTTGAGGACTGGTGCCGTCGTAACGCGCAGGAATCGCGGCGTGTGGCCCAAGCCATCCTGTCCCGCGTGTTCACCGTGCTGGAGGAGAGGGTAGCAGCAGGCTTCTATATGAAGGAAGGGGGGTACAAGGCCTTCCACTCAGACCTGGAGAATGGAACACAACGCTACCGAGCAGAGAGGGCCAGAGGACTACTGGTAAGACTACTGGTGTATGGTTGGATCTGTGTGTGTGTGAGAGAGAGAGAGTGTATATTTGTGTGTGTGTGTGTTTCTGAGACTATGACTAGACTGTGTGAGACCGATTCAAAGGGATAAAAGTAGTTCAGATTTTCTCAGAAGGAGTGACAGTAGATGCATTTACATGGACACTTTTAATCCAATTAGCAGCTCAGTCAGAATGAAAATCACCCGTGTAAACACCCTGATTGGAATCAGATTCAAAGGGGTGGTTAATTCTGTTCTCATTTTGATTTAAACATCATGTAAATGATTAGATTAAATATTTACTGTGTAAGCTAGTGAGCTCTTAACCAAGGTTTTCAACTGACAACAACTGAAAAGACTTGAGAGATGTCTCGGCCTATTTATTTTAATCCAGATAGATTTAATCTGAATAACAAAAAACGTACATGTAAACGTGGCCAGTGTTCTCTTGGATTTGGAAGATGGTAAGCGTTGTGTGTGTGTGTGTGTGTGTCTCCAGAGGGAGGAGGTCCTGACAGACTACCTTAAGGAGAAGCATGCAGTTGGGGAGAGCATCCTGGCAGCAGACCGCTCCCTCACAGAGGCCAAGCAGAGGATGGAAGGTAACAGCAGCAGCCCCTCAGTGTTTCAGTGGGCTCCAGCGGACACACTTCATAGGTTGACCAGTGACCACAACAAAAAAGACCTTTCAGACATCACCTTCCCTAAAATGAACATCATCTGTGGTTAAATGATGAGTAGGCTAGTCTAACTCTGTGCTCCGTACGTCACTCTTGTGTGGGTTTCATGGCAACTGTAAAGTTTTATACTTCATATCTGCACTAAACAGTCGTCACATACCTTAAAGTTGCAAAGTCATTTATTGCTATTACATCTGTGTATGTTTTGTTATTTGATGCATACTAACTTTAAGACTTACCGTTGTCATGCAGCCCACGAGAGAGACCTTGACACGCAAAGCCAGCGCAGAGACTAGTAACATACGTTAGTTCCAGGTTAGCAAATACTAATAGCATATGTTAGCTCCAGGTTAGCAAAAATCGTCAAACACAGATCCCGAACATGACCAGGACCAGGATAAGCCTCATATTTGGGATACTTAAGTACAGGTGAACACAGGCATTGAGTAGTGTATAAGAATGACTAGGTTTACATGCAATTCAATATCTACTGAATATGCTATTCAATAATTCTTTCATATAGTATTCCTAGATTAACTGAACATAAGGGAGTTTGTCCTGCCCCTGTTGCTCTTGGGTGCTCCTTCTGTGAAGCGCCACGAGACAATACTATTGGAAAAGGCGCTGTATAAATAAAACTGAATTGAATTGAATTGAATTGAATAGTAACCTTCTGTTCATTGATTTTAAATGTGACAAATTTATCCACATTAATTAACTTGATCTCATGCTATAATTTGACATTCAAAAAATGTGCTAACTATCTAACTAACTATGTTTTTCAGTGAGTTTTCACATGCATTTTCAAATAAAATAATTTACTTTATAGGGCAAAATTTTGTCTACAAGTAGTACAAGTAGGCATTTGGTCTACTTTCTTTTTTCTGTTTTCCCTTATATTCTTATATTCAGAATCGTCTAATATTCAGGGTCGTCTTATATTCAGAACCGTCTTATATTCAGGTTGTCTCATATTCAAGGTCGTCTTATATTCAGAATCGTGTTATATTCAGGGTCGTCTTATATTTGGGCCAATATGGTACTTCATCCATCCCTTTCTCCTCCTATCTCCTTTCCCTCTATTGTCCCTGCAGCGGAGCAGCTGAGACGAGAGGAGGCGGAACAGCAGAAGAAGCTTCTAGAAGAATATAACCGTATCCAAGAGCAGGCCATCCGCGACCAGCAGAGGAGCAACGAGGAGAACCTGCGGCAGATGGAGCTCAAGGTGGAGGAGGAGAGGAGCAGAGCGAAGGAGGAACTGCAGCGCGTCGTCAGTGCTAAACTCAAGGTAAACAAGCACACAGCACCTGATTGGGTAGAGCTGCTGGAGGTAGACAAGCACACAGCACCTGATTGGGTAGAGCAATTAAAGGTAAACAAACACAAAACACCTGATTGGGTAAACAAGAAACAACACCTGTTTGGGTGGAGCAGTGATGTCAAACTCAAAGCAGGGATGTCAAACTCATTTCCACCCAGGTCCACATGGAACTGTAAGACAGTCTAAATGCCACGATGAAGCTAGTTTTCACTGCCACAGTGTTTTTGGCTGTGGCTTTCGTGAATACATTCTGCTGCAATTGTAGTTTGCTTTTTAATTCTTCGACAATCTGTTGTTTTTCTGGAAGCCTAACTTTGGCATACTTAGCTCCGTGTTTGGTTTCAAAATGCTGACGTAGTTTGTACTCTGACAACCGATAATTCCTCATAACACAAAAGACATACCGGTTTCTCTCCTTGAAGCACAAACATGTGTTCACCTTCCCATCTTTCTTGAAACAGCCTTTCATCTGCATCAACCTTCCTCTTCCTGGACATTTGTAATTCCACACAATTCCACCTGCAGAAAATAGCATTGATGGGGATACACTGCAATCTAGTGGTGGGATGTCGACAATTCGTGGGTAACATAATTGGTATGCATTGTGGGAAATGTAGTTTATAGTCAATGCACACTTTTTCTTTATTTATTTAAAGGCAATCAGGACTTTGCATGACTTGGGGGGGCGGGCCACATTAAATGACTTGGGGGGCCACATTAAATAAGGTGGGGGGTTACATTAAATGAGGTGGGGGTCACATTAAATGACTTTGAGGGCCACATTAAATAACGTGGGGGTCCACATTAAATGACTTGGGGGCCACATTAAATGACTTGGGGGGCCACATTAAATAACGTGGGGGGTCACATTAAATGAGGTGGGGGTCCACATTAAATGACTTGGGGGCCACATTAAATGAGGTGGGGGTCCACATTAAATGAGGTGGGGGGGCCACATTAAATGACTTGGGAGGGCCACATTAAATAACGTGGGGGGCCACATTAAATAACGGTGGGGGTCACATTAAATGACTTGGGGGCCACATTAAATAACGTGGGGGGTCACATTAAATGAGGTGGGGGTCACATTAAATAAAGTGGGGGTCCACATTAAATGACTTGGGGGTCCACATTAAATAACGTGGGGGGCCACATTAAAAGAGGTGGGGGGCCACATTAAATAACGTCGGGGTCCACATTAAATGAGATGGGGGGGCCACATTAAATAACGTGGGGGGTCACATTAAATGACTTTGAGGCCCACATTACATAATGTGGGGGTCCACATTAAATGAGGTGGGGGCACATTAAATGACTTGGGGGTCCACATTAAATAACGTGGGGGCACATTAAATGACTTGGGGTCCACATTAAATGACTTTGATGGCCACATTAAATAACGTGGGGGGTCACATTAAATGACTTTGAGGGCCACATTACATAATGTGGGGGTCCACATTAAATAACGTGGGGGGGCACATTAAATGACTTGGGGGGCCACATTAAATAACGTGGGGGGCCACATTAAATGACTTGGGGGGCCACATTAAATAACGTGGGGGGTCACATTAAATAACGGTGGGGGGCCACATTAAATGACTTGGGCGGCCACATTAAATAATGTGGGGGGGCCACATTAAATGACTTGGGGGCCACATTAAATAACGTGGGGGGCCACATTAAATGAGGTGGGGGCCACATTAAATGACTTGGGGGGCCACATTAAATAATGTGGGGGGGCCACATTAAATGACTTGAGGGCCACATTAAATAACGTCGGGGCCACATTAAATGAGGTGGGGGCCACATTAAATGACTTGGGGGGCCACATTAAATAACGTGGGGGGGCACATTAAATGACTTGGGGGTCAACATTAAATGACTTGGGAGGTCACATTAAATGAGGTGGGGGTCCACATTAAATGACTTTGAGGGCCACATTAAATAACGTGGGGGTCCACATTAAATGAGGTGGGGGTCCACATTAAATGATTTTGAGGGCCACATTACATAATGTGGGGGTCCACATTAAATAATGTGGGGTGCCACATTAAATGACTTGGGGGTCCACATTAAATGACTTGGGAGCACATTAAATGAGGTGGGGGTCCACATTAAATGATTTTGAGGGCCACATTACATAATGTGGGGGTCCACATTAAATAACGTGGGGAGCCACATTAAATGACTTGGGGGCCACATTAAATAACGTGGGGGTCCACATTAAATGACTTGGGGGGCCACATTAAATAACGTGTGGGGGCCACATTAAATGAGGTGGGGGTCCACATTAAATGACTTGGGGGCCACATTAAATGAGGTGGGGGGCCACATTAAATAACGGGGGGGGGGCCACATTAAATGACTTGGGGGGCCAAATTAAATAACGTGGGGGTCCAAAATAAATGAGGTGGGGGGCTACATTAAATGAGGTGGGGGTCCACATTAAATGACTTGGGGGCCACATTAAATAACGTGGGGGGCCACATTAAATGATTTTGAGGGCCACATTACATAATGTGGGGGTCCACATTAAATAACGTGGGGGTCCACATTAAATGACTTGGGGGCCACATTAAATAACGTGGGGGGCCACATTAAATGAGGTGGGGGACCACATTAAATGACTTGGGGGGCAACATTAAATGACTTGGGGGCCACATTAAATAACATGGGGGTCACATTAAATGAGGTGGGGGGCACCATTAAATGACTTGGGGGCCACATTAAATGACTTGGGGGTCCACATTAAATAACGTGGGGGGTCACATTAAATGTGGGGGGCCACATTAAATGACTTGGGGGGCCACATTAAATGAGGTGGGGGCACATTGAATGACTTGGGGGGCCCACATTAAATAACGTGTGGGCACATTAAATGACTTGCGGGGGCCACATTGAATGAGGTGGGAGGGCACATTAAATGAGGTGGGGGTCACATTAAATGACTTGGGGGGCCACATTAAATGAGGTGGGGGTCACATTAAATAACGTGGAGGCACATGAAATGACTTGGGGGGGCCACATTAAATGAGGTGGGGGTCCACATTAAATGACTTTGAGGGTCACATTAAATGAGGTGGGGGGCCACATTAAATGACTTGGGGGTCCACATTAAATGAGATGGGGGTCCACATTAAATGACTTGGGGGGCCACATTAAATGACTTTGAGGGCCACATTAAATAACGTGGGGGTCCAAATTAAATGAGGTGGGGGTCCACATTAAATGACTTTGAGGGTCACATTAAATGAGGTGGGTGGCCACATTAAATGAGGTGGGTGGCCACATTAAATGAGGTGGGGGGCCACATTAAATGACTTGGGGGTCCACATTAAATGAGGTGGGGGTCCACATGAAATGACTTTGAGGGCCACATTAAATAACATGGGGGTCCACATTAAATGAAGTGGGGGTCCACATTAAATGACTTTGAGGGCCACATTAAATAACGTAGGGGCCACATTAAATGAGGTAGGGGTCCACATTAAATAACGTGGGGGCACATTAAATGAGGTGAGGGTCCACATTAAATGACTTTGAGGGCCACATTATATAATGTGGGGGTTCACATTAAATAACGTGGGGGCACATTAAATGACTTGGGGGTCCACATTAAATAACGTGGGGGCACATTAAATGACTTGGGGGGGTCACATTAAATGAGGTGGGGGGCCATATTAAATAACGTGGGGGCACATTAAATGACTTGGGGGGGTCACATTAAATGAGGTGGGGGGGTCACATTAAATGAGGTGGGGGGCCATATTAAATAACGTGGGGTCACATTAAATTACTTGGGGGGGACACATTAAATGAGGTGGGGGGGTCACATTAAATGAGGTGGGGGGCCATATTAAATAACGTGGCGTCACATTAAATTACTTGGGGGGGACACATTAAATGAGGGGAGGGCACATTAAATAACGTGGGGGGGCCATATTAAATGAGATGAGGGGCCACATCTGGCCCTCAGGTCTTGAGTTTGACACCTGTGAGTTAAAGGTCCTGGAGGTAAACATACAGCCAGCACATGATTGGGTGGAGGTGCTGGAGGTAAACATACAGCCAGCACATGATTGGGTGGAGGTGCTGGAGGTAAACATACAGCCAGCACATGATTGGGTGGAGGTGCTGGAGGTAAACAAACAAAACATCAGATTTGAATCTGAATAAACCTCAGAAGAAAAGGTACAGTACTCTACCCATCAATTCTACATCCCTTTAAAGTAAACAAGTGTACTGAAAGATGAGAGTGAGGGTGTGTGTGTGTGTGCATGTGTGTGAAAGTGTGGCAGAGGGATGCAAACCCAAAGTGATGTGTGTTGGAAAAGAGAGAGTGAGTAGCAAACCCATGTGACCACAGAGCACATAACTTGTGCACCTGTGTGTGAAACACTGGGATCCATGTGACCACAGAGTTTTAACGTCATCAGGAACTTGTGCACCTGTTTATTAACTGGGACCTTCGCCTGTTAAAACCAAAATAATGTTTACCTTGGATGAAAGCACTCAAATGTGTCTCATATATCAAATGTGTTTCATATACCAAATGTGTCTCATATATCAAATGTGTCTCATATACCAAATGTGTTTCATATATCAAATGTGTCTCATATACCAAATGTGTTTCATATACCAAATGTGTCTCATATATCAAATGTGTCTCATATATCAAATGTGTTTCATATATCAAATGTGTCTCGTATATCAAATGTGTCTCATATACCAAATGTGTCTCATATATCAAATGTGTCTCATATACCAAATGTGTCTCATATATCAAATGTGTCTCATATACCAAATGTGTCTCATATATCAAATGTGTCTCATATATCAAATGTTAGATTGTGTTTAGTGTCTGTGCTCCACCACAGGTATGGCAAGGAATGTTTGTGACATGTATTCTATTGTATTCTAATTGTGTGTGTGTGTGTATATGTGTGTGTGTGCTTCAGGAGCAGCAGGCATTGCTGGAGGAGGGCTTTGAGAAGCAGGCGAAGGGTATGAAGGAGGAGGTGGAGAAGCTGAAGCAGGAGCAGAAGCAGGTGGAGGAGAAGAAGAACGAGTCGTCCTGGCTGGACACCACTGCTGATGTGCTGGAGTCTGGGGGCATGGTCGCAGCCATGGTGCCTGGTTTCAGTCTTGGTGGTTTGGCTGCCATGGCTGCAGGCAAGGTCCTCCGCTGGTTGAAATAACAGGCTTTGAGAGGTGGATAATGTTCTCTTGTTTCTTAAAACATGAAATAGGGAAGAAGATCAATACAAAATATATACCTCCATTTTTAGACATGTATCAGTGTCTAATCTGTTTTCTATATTTCTATAATTACTTAGTTTAGACATGTTTAGACTCACCTGTAATAAACAGACTTGTTATGTCACTCATAATAAACAGACATGTTATGTCACTCATATTAAACAGACTTGTTATGTCTCACTCATAATAAACAGACTTGTTATGTCTCACTCATAATAAACAGACTTGTTATGTCTCACTCATAATAAACAGACTTATGTCTCACTCATAATAAACAGACATGTTATTCCTCACTCATAATGAACAGACATGTTATGTCTCACTCATAATAAACAGACTTGTTATGTCTCACTCATAATAAACAGACTTGTTATGTCTCACTCATAATAAACAGACATGTTATTCCTCACTCATAATGAACAGACATGTTATGTCTCACTCATAATAAACAGACTTGTTATGTCTCACTCATAATAAACAGACTTGTTATTCCTCACTCATAATAAACAGACATGTTATTCCTCACTCATAATGAACAGACTTGTTATGTCTCACTCATAATAAACAGACATGTTATGTCTCACTCATAATAAACAGACTTGTTATGTCTCACTCATAATAAACAGACTTGTTATTCCTCACTCATAATAAACAGACATGTTATTCCTCACTCATAATGAACAGACTTGTTATGTCTCACTCATAATAAACAGACATGTTATGTCTCACTCATAATGAACAGACATGTTATGTCTCACTCATAATAAACAGACTTGTGTCGTGGAAAATCACCACATTTGCAAAACCCCGAAATCAATGTCCTAACCCAAATACACTTAGTCGAAAAAAGAAGAACTCAATGTCCACAAGTTGGGGGTAGAGTAAAGTATACAAGAGGCAATTGCCTCACAGTATAAGTGTGTAGTAGAGTGAAGAAGACTGCAGATAGGATACCGTTTACCCTGAGAGTTGATCAAGTCTGACTGGTCCTTTCACAGCGATCTGTCCCACTACTCACATGCCCTTTGGCCATTCAATGTGTACCATTGTATATGACAAGCCCTTCTTTCCCCGCAGGTATGGCCTGAGGGTATTCTGGGTTAGCCTTCTCCCATGTGATCAGCAGTGTGCTCAGCAGCATACCCAGACATCTATTGTACAAGTGTGCTCCTCTCTCTTCTCTGCTGCTGTCTGTCTGGGCCTCCTAGGCCACTATTGAAATAGTCTTGCAACACTTTTTCCATATGCTTCTTTCACATGTTAGTATATCTTTAATATGTTAGTAATCATCATCACTCCTAAGGATGAAAAATTTAAGTTTGGAATAATTCTTGGTGGTCCAGCTACCCTGTAGGGGTACCCTGGGGGCCAGATGCTGGTGGGCCACTGACCTTTTGCTGGTGGGCCACTGCAAGATGCTGGTGGGCCACTGACCTTTTACTGGTGGGTCACTGACCTTTTACTGGTGGGTCACTGACCTTTTACTGGTGGGTCACTGACCTTTTACTGGTGGGTCACTGACCTTTTACTGGTGGGCCACTGACCTTTTGCTGGTGGGTCACTGACCTTTTACTGGTGGGTCACTGACCTTTTGCTGGTGGGTCACTGACCTTTTACTGGTGGGCCACTGACCTTTTGCTGGTGGGTCACTGACCTTTTACTGGTGGGTCACTGACCTTTTACTGGTGGGCCACTGACCTTTTACTGGTGGGCCACTGACCTTTTGCTAGTGGGTCACTGACCTTTTACTGGTGGGTCACTGACCTTTTGCTGGTGGGCCACTGACCTTTTACTGGTGGGCCACTGACCTTTTACTGGTGGGTCACTGACCTTTTGCTGGTGGGCCACTGACCTTTTACTGGTGGGTCACTGTTTTGCCATAGATGATGTTTCAGCACAGAGCAGATGTGAGTCTGCAAATACACTAATGGCTTCTGTAAATACACTAATGGCTTCTGCAAATACACTAATGGCTTCTGTGAATACACTAATGGCTTCTGTGAATACACTAATGGCTTCTGCAAATACACTAATGGCTTCCAGAAATGCAGATTCAGTCATATGTCACAATTGCATTTCTTGTTTTATGTGAAAAACAAAGTAAAAAGATTTTATTTGATATCACTTGATAAAAGAATACAGTTCTGTCAGTTAGGCAGTTAGCGCCTGCAGGCTCTCTGTCCTCTGCAAACCTACTTATCTGACCGTTCACTTGACCTTGAGGTTGATTTCTTACAGTCACGGGGAGAAGTGATGGAGCGTCTGATCCAGTTGTGCTTCCTTAGGTTTCATCCAACTTCACACACTTATCTCCAGTGTTGGGCAAGCTACTCAGACAATGTGGCTAACTAAGACGAAGCTTCACTACACTAAAGCCACCTGAAGACAAACTAAGTGCAGAAGTAGTTTACTTCATGTGAAGCTACAGTTCACGAAAAGGCCTTGGAATAAATAAATAAATAAAACGATTCAACCTTCTGCCGAGATTGTGTTTATGACTAAACCAGGTCTCTCAGACTGACATACAATAGTAACATGCTTTTTCATATATGCAATACATTTTAAAACATTACATTACATTTACATTTAGTGTCTGCTAAATGCCTAAATGTAAATGTAATGTAATGTTTGAAAACATTAACAATAATCTTTGGGTGTTATCTCTGCATTCTGTGTTCAGGAGGCCAAATGGGAGAACAGCATGTGCATGTTGCTTTATTGGGTCCTCATTGGTAAAGTATTTCTTATGATGCCTACAGCATTTGGCACTATAATACTTCTAGTAATGAAGGCTTTCTAATATGATACAATTTAAATTTACTCTAATGTGCACATGCGAGTGAAAGACAAAACTGGTGCACAGCTGCAGTCTTTCCTAAACCGCCTGAAACTTTTGTCATGAAGACGTGAAACTCAGAGTGGTCAGTAATGTTCACTGATACACTGACTGTGACTTCCATCATTACTTGTATTGCTTCAAACTGGGGGAAGGTGGAAGGACACAGGTGTGAGGAGTGTGTTAAAAAAATAGGTCCACAATTGAGAATGAATGGTCAAAAACCTGTTGGAACACACAGTTTGCAGCAAATTTCAGGTATCAGTGAACATTACTGATCAGTCGTGAGTTTCATGTCATGAAAGTTTAATGCATTTAGAACAGAGCTATTTGTCAAATGTCAGTCTTAACCAGTTTCATCATAAGTTTCATCATAAACAAAGCTGTAAAAAAGTGTAAAAAAGCTGTAACAAGGTGTCAAAAAAATGAACTTCTTCCTTTAATCCAAAATTCATGAGTTCTTCAGAACAGGTGTCTCCTTTTTTATCAATTCAGCTGGAAATATATCTGCAAGCAGCAATGTGGGGGTCAAGCAGCAATGGTAGTGTCCCCAATGGTCCCCAGATTTGGATTTGTCCTCAGACTTGGCTCATAAGTCCATGTACCAAATT
>JAIFZK010000179.1:610000-620000 GCA_027481765.1 Tenualosa thibaudeaui
GGAGCTGTTCTCTGTCAACAACAACAATAAACATTTTAAACTGCTACAACAATAAACAGTAAACAACTCTAATCATTCTAAATTGCTAGAACAGAACTGCCCCCTTCAGCACTCTACACTGAAGAACATCCAGAGAGCCAAAGATCATTGAATACTGACCAAGGTAGAGCAACATAATCCGTTCCAATGGGAGCAAACGTGAAGGGTTCCGGTCTGCATAAGTGGGAGTGTCACATTATAGAACCTTTTCAATGACGGAACACAGAACTAAACAGACGTTTGTGCCTCTCACTCCGCTTCTACCGCACCCCTCAACACTCTAGAGTGAAGAACATCCAGAGAACCTTTTCCCCTCAACACTCTAGAATGAAGAACATCCAACAGACCCCTTCACAGAGAGCAACTAATGGCTACATTAGTTATGTTAAGTTAAAGACGTATCTGTCATGGCTACATTAGTTGTGTTAAGTTAAAGACGTATCTGTCGTGGCTACATTAGTTAAGGTAAAGACGTATCTGTTGTGGCTACATTAGTTAAGTTAAAGACGTATCTGTTGTGGCTACATTAGTTAAGGTAAAGACGTATCTGTTGTGGCTACATTAGTTAAGTTAAAGACGTATCTGTTGTGGCTACATTAGTTAAGTTAAAGACGTATCTGTTGTGGCTACATTAGTTGTGTTAAGTTAAAGACGTATCTGTTGTGGCTACATTAGTTAAGTTAAAGATGTATCTGTTGTGGCTACATTAGTTAAGGTAAAGACGTATCTGTTGTGGCTACATTAGTTAAGTTAAAGACGTATCTGTTGTGGCTACATTAGTTAAGTTAAAGATGTATCTGCCGTGGCTACATTAGTTGTGTTAAGTTAAAGACGTATCTGTTGTGGCAACATCAGTTGTGTTAAGTTAAAGACGTATCTGCCATAACAATTAGCTTCCACTATAGTCAATGGAACTGGCTACTCCAGACAGGGCAGCACAGTGAACACTCTAAAAATACACCAGTCTTCAATGTCTAACGCATCCAGAACCAGTGAACATTCTAAAAATACACCAGTCTTCAATGTCTAACGCATCCAGAACCAGTGAACATTCTAAAAATACACCAGTCTTCAATGTATAACGCATCCAGAACCAGTGAACATTCTAAAAATACACCAGTCTTCAATGTATAACACATCCAGAACCAGTGAACATTCTAAAAATACACCAGTCTTCAATGTCTAACGCATCCAGAACCAGTGAACATTCTAAAAATACACCAGTCTTCAATGTATAACGCATCCAGAACCAGTGAACATTCTAAAAATGCACCAGTCTTCAATGCATCCAGAACCAGTGAACATTCTAAAAATACACCAGTCTTCAATGTATAACGCATCCAGAACCAGTGAACATTGTAAAAATACACCAGTCTTCAATGTATAACGCATCCAGAACCAGTGAACATTCTAAAAATACACCAGTCTTCAATGTCTAACGCATCCAGAACCAGTGAACATTCTAAAAATACACCAGTCTTCAATGTCTAACGCATCCAGAACCAGTGAACATTCTAAAAATACACCAGTCTTCAATGTATAACGCATCCAGAACCAGTAAACATTCTAAAAATACACCAGTCTTCAATGTCTAACGCATCCAGAACCAGTGAACATTCTAAAAATACACCAGTCTTCAATGTCTAACGCATCCAGAACCAGTGAACATTCTAAAAATACACAAGTCTTCAATGTCTAACGATCCAGAACCAGTGAACATTCTAAAATACACCAGTCTTCAATGTCTAACGATCCAGAACCAGTGAACATTCTAAAAATACACCAGTCTTCAATGTCTAACGATCCAGAACCAGTGAATATTCTAAAAATACACCAGTCTTCAATGTATAACGCATCCAGAACCAGTGAACATTCTCAAAATACACCAGGCGTCAATGTCTCACGCATCCAGAACCAGTGACCCTGCTAAAAATACACCAGGCTTCAATGTATAACGATCCAGAACCAGTGAACATTCTAAAAATACACCAGTCTTCAATGTCTAACGCATCCAGAACCAGTGAACATTCTAAAAATACACCAGTCTTCAATGTCTAACGCATCCAGAACCAGTGAACATTCTAAAAATACACCAGTCTTCAATGTCTAACGCATCCAGAACCAGTGAACATTCTAAAAATACACCAGTCTTCAATGTATAACGCATCCAGAACCAGTGAACATTCTAAAAATACACCAGTCTTCAATGTCTAACGCATCCAGAACCAGTGAACATTCTAAAAAAACACCAGTCTTCAATGTATAACGATCCAGAACCAGTGAACATTCTAAAAATACACCAGTCTTCAATGTATAACGATCCAGAACCAGTGAACATTCTAAAAATACACCAGTCTTCAATGTATAACGATCCAGAACCAGTGAACATTCTAAAAATACACCAGTCTTCAATGTATAACGATCCAGAACCAGTGAACATTATAAAAATACACCAGTCTTCAATGTATAACGCATCCAGAACCAGTGAACATTCTAAAAATACACCAGTCTTCAATGTATAACGCATCCAGAACCAGTGAACATTCTAAAAATACACCAGTCTTCAATGTCTAACGCATCCAGAACCAGTGAACATTCTAAAAATACACCAGTCTTCAATGTCTAACGCATCCAGAACCAGTGAACATTCTAAAAATACACCAGTCTTCAATGTCTAACGATCCAGAACCAGTGAACATTCTAAAAATACACCAGTCTTCAATGTCTAACGCATCCAGAACCAGTGAACATTCTAAAAATACACCAGTCTTCAATGTCTAACGATCCAGAACCAGTGAACATTCTAAAAATAAACCAGTCTTCAATGTCTAACGCATCCAGAACCAGTGAACATTCTAAAAATACACCAGTCTTCAATGTATAACGCATCCAGAACCAGTGAATATTCTAAAATACACCAGTCTTCAATGTCTAACGATCCAGAACCAGTGAACATTCTAAAAATACACCAGTCTTCAATGTCTAACGATCCAGAACCAGTGAACATTCTAAAAATACACCAGTCTTCAATGTCTAACTCATCCAGAACCAGTGAACATTCTAAAAATACACCAGTCTTCAATGTCTAACGATCCAGAACCAGTGAACATTCTAAAAATACACCAGTCTTCAATGTATAACGATCCAGAACCAGTGAACATTGTAAAATACACCAGTCTTCAATGTATAACGATCCAGAACCAGTGAACATTGTAAAATACACCAGTCTTCAATGTCTAACGCATCCAGAACCAGTGAACATTCTAAAATACACCAGTCTTCAATGTCTAACGCATCCAGAACCAGTGAACATTCTAAAAATACACCAGTCTTCAATGTATAACGATCCAGAACCAGTGAACATTCTAAAAATACACCAGTCTTCAATGTCTAACGATCCAGAACCAGTGAACATTCTAAAAATACACCAGTCTTCAATGTCTAACGATCCAGAACCAGTGAACATTCTAAAAATACACCAGTCTTCAATGTATAACGCATCCAGAACCAGTGAACATTCAAAAAATACACCAGACATCAATGTCTAACGAATCCAGAACCAGTGAACAGACTAAAAATACACCAGTCTTCAATGTATAACGCATCCAGAACCAGTGAACAGTCTAAAAATACACCAGTCTTCAATGTCTAACGATCCAGAACCAGTGAACATTCTAAAAATACACCAGTCTTCAATGTCTAACGCATCCAGAACCAGTGAACATTCTAAAAATACACCAGTCTTCAATGTATAACGATCCAGAACCAGCGAACCTTCTAACAATACACCAGCCGTCAATGTCTAACGCATCCCGAACCAGTGAACATTCTAAAAATACACCAGTCTTCAATGTCTAACGCATCCAGAACCAGTGAACATTCTAAAATACACCAGTCTTCAATGTCTAACGATCCAGAACCAGTGAACATTCTAAAAATACACCAGTCTTCAATGTCTAACGCATCCAGAACCAGTGAACATTCTAAAAATACACCAGTCTTCAATGTCTAACGATCCAGAACCAGTGAACATTCTAAAAATACACCAGTCTTCAATGTCTAACGCATCCAGAACCAGTGAACATTCTAAAATAAACCAGTCTTCAATGTCTAACGATCCAGAACCAGTGAACATTCTAAAAATACACCAGTCTTCAATGTCTAACGATCCAGAACCAGTGAACATTCTAAAAATACACCAGTCTTCAATGTATAACGATCCAGAACCAGTGAACATTCTAAAAATACACCAGTCTTCAATGTCTAACGATCCAGAACCAGTGAACATTCTAAAAATACACCAGTCTTCAATGTCTAACGATCCAGAACCAGTGAACATTCTAAAATACACCAGTCTTCAATGTCTAACGCATCCAGAACCAGTGAACATTCTAAAAATACACCAGTCTTCAATGTCTAACGATCCAGAACCAGTGAACATTCTAAAAATACACCAGTCTTCAATGTATAACGATCCAGAACCAGTGAACATTGTAAAAATACACCAGTCTTCAATGTATAACGATCCAGAACCAGTGAACATTCTAAAAATACACCAGTCTTCAATGTCTAACGATCCAGAACCAGTGAACATTCTAAAAATACACCAGTCTTCAATGTCTAACGATCCAGAACCAGTGAACATTCTAAAAATACACCAGTCTTCAATGTATAACGCATCCAGAACCAGTGAACATTCTAAAAATACACCAGTCTTCAATGTCTAACGCATCCAGAACCAGTGAACATTCTAAAAATACACCAGTCTTCAATGTCTAACGCATCCAGAACCAGTGAACATTCTAAAAATACACCAGTCTTCAATGTCTAACGCATCCAGAACCAGTGAACATTCTAAAAATACACCAGTCTTCAATGTATAACGATCCAGAACCAGTGAACATTCTAAAATACACCAGTCTTCAATGTATAACGATCCAGAACCAGTGAACATTCTAAAAATACACCAGTCTTCAATGTATAACGATCCAGAACCAGTGAACATTCTAAAATACACCACTCTTCAATCTATAACGCATCCAGACCCAGTTATTATTATAAATATAGACCAGTCTTCAATGTATAACGCATCCAGAACCAGTGAACATTCTAAAAATACACCAGTCTTCAATGTATAACGCATCCAGAACCAGTGAACATTCTAAAAATACACCAGTCTTCAATGTCTAACGCATCCAGAACCAGTGAACATTCTAAAAATACACCAGTCTTCAATGTATAACGCATCCAGAACCAGTGAACATTCTAAAAATACACCAGTCTTCAATGTATAACGCATCCAGAACCAGTGAACATTCTAAAAATACACCAGTCTTCAATGCATCCAGTGTAGCCTATAGAGTAAGGGATAGAGAGGGGGCGGGGCTTACCACATCCACTGGCATGGCCATGGTGCTGCTCACAGAATAACCTGCAACACACACACACACACACACACATACACACACACATACATGCATACACACACACACATAACTTAACAGTGTGTGTGTGAGTGTGTGTGTGTGTGTGTGTGTGTGTGTGTGTACTCACTGAAACACTCCCTTCCTTTGGTTCTCTATGATGTGGGCGTTACGCTTCACAGCACCAGACTACAGTGAGTGTGTGTGTGTGTGTGTGTGTGTGTGTGTGTGTGTGTGTGTGTGAGTGTGTGTGTGTGTGTGTGTGTGTGTGTGTGAGTGTGTGTGTGTGTGTGTGTGTGAGAGTGTGTGTGTGAGAGTGTGTGTGTGAGTGTGTGTGTGTGTGTGTGTGTGTGTGTGTGTGTGTGTGTGTGTGAGTGTGTGTGTGTGTGTGTGTGTGTGTGTGTGTGTGTGTGTGTGTGAGTGTGTGTGTGTGAGTGAGTGAGTGTGTGTGTGTGTGTGTGTGTGTGTGTGTGTGTGTGTGTGTACTCACTGAAACACTCCCTTCCTTTGGTTCTCTATGATGTGGGCGTTACGCTGCACAGCACAGGGGTAATGATAGGAGCGCTGACACCTCTTCACCTCACAGCCTGCAGTAGCCCCCCTCCTTTTACACGCATGACACCACTAACACACACACACACACACACACACACACACACACACACATATACAAACACACACACACACACACACACACACACACACACATATACAAACACACACACACACACACACACACACATACACATATACAAACACACGCGTACACACACACACACACACACACAGATATATAAACACACACACACACACACACACACACACACACACACACACACATATATACACACACATCAGGTTCACACACACACACACACACACACAGGGTTCACACACAGGGCCACATACAAGACACAGGTTCTGCCTTACATCAGGACCAGCCTCCCTAGAGCAGCAGGGTTCAGTGTATACATCAGGGCCAATCTCCCTAGAGCACTGACACATAGTGTCTTACATCAGGGCCAATCTCCCCTAGAGCGACTGAGGGTTCAGTGTCTTACATCAGGGCCAATCTCCCCTAGAGCGACTGAGGGTTAAGTGTCTTACATCAGGGCCAATCTCCCCTAGGGCAACTGAGGGTTAAGTGCCTTACATCAGGGCCAATCTCCCCTAGAGCGACTGAGGGTTAAGTGTCTTACATCAGGGCCAATCTCCCCTAGAGCAACTGAGGGTTAAGTGCCTTACATCAGGGCCAATCTCCCCTAGAGCGACTGAGGGTTAAGTGCCTTACATCAGGGCCAATCTCCCCTAGAGCGACTGAGGGTTAAGTGCCTTACATCAGGGCCAATCTCCCCTAGAGCGACTGAGGGTTAAGTGCCTTACATCAGGGCCAATCTCCCCTAGAGCGACTGAGGGTTAAGTGCCTTACATCAGGGCCAATCTCCCCTAGAGCGACTGAGGGTTAAGTGCCTTACATCAGGGCCAATCTCCCCTAGAGCGACTGAGGGTTAAGTGCCTTACATCAGGGCCAATCTCCCCTAGAGCGACTGAGGGTTAAGTGCCTTACATCAGGGCCAATCTCCCCTAGAGCGACTGAGGGTTAAGTGCCTTACATCAGGGCCAATCTCCCCTAGAGCGACTGAGGGTTAAGTGCCTTACATCAGGGCCAATCTCCCCTAGAGCGACTGAGGGTTAAGTGCCTTGCTCAAGGGCACAACAGTGGCAGCTAGGATTTGAACCCCCAGTTTCCAGGTTGCTATTTCCATGCTAGTGTGTCAGAGTGTGTTTACCAGCTTCTTGCCTCTCCTGCACTCCTGTTTCACGTCCTCCACCGAAAAGCCAAACAGGTCGTCAAATACCGGAGAGTTCTTGCAGTAAATCCCGGACGCGTACAACTATACACACACACACACACACACACACACACACACACACACACACACACACACATACACACACACACACAGAGACAGTGTCAGTAACAATAACTAAACTAAACTAAACTAAACATAAACTGAATATAAATAAAACTAAACACACGAACACTGAAACACAGTTGCGCAAGCACACTAAACTAGTCACAGGCACAGTCACACACATTTCGCAGGCATGTTCAAGCGGGAGCTTGTCCGTTGTGTTCAGACGGGAGATCGGGTGACTACTTGGGGCTACTGATCAACGCTTCTCTCTGCTCAACTCACCAGACAGTTCTGATGCGCAGTTATGTCATCTTTAGTCGCCAGCGGTCCCGTATCCTTATTCTCCACCGACGTGGAACACAACACGCACTGCGGCTGGCTACAGGAAGCCATTTCTGTACCGGTCACTGAAGAACTGATTGGAGCGCCGAGATACGAACACTTCGCGCGGACACTTGACTTTCAGTTTCCATTTCCTGCTGTCGCTCCACGTCTCTCCGCACTCACGGAGAGTTAAAAGATCTCACAAACCTCCCGCCCTTCCCGTGCCACGGCTTTGTTCAGAAATTAGAGTTACAGAGAGCCGACTTTACGGGCGGCTACTTCTGCTCTCCGCTCCGCCTATTTACCATCTTTGGCTGCGCTGTGTTGGAGGAAACAAACTAATTCCTGTCAGTAGGCGGCTGTGGCCACCAGACGGAGACAAAGACATGCAGTGAGCGCAGCTGTATAGAGAAACCTAGCGTCTCAAAGTCTGAAACAGCTCTGGCGTTACCCAGAGCACAATATGGACCACAGTCATGTATAGTGACGTTTGCATTCGATGATATAGTGGGGCTGTTAAGCTCTTGTTATTAGAAGAATTGTGCACAAAATAAAAAAAGTTTGAAACTTTCAGGGTTTGTTCTTGATGACATAAATTTGAGATGTGGAGGCATTCTCAGTTTTGGGGTCCAGGATATGAAACTTCTATGCATGGAAATAGAAACGGTTGTATCACAGGATTTAACTGTAATGGAAATGTGAACTAAATAAAATGAGAATCTCCACAGGCATACAAACTAAATTAAAATTGAAAATGAAAAATTAAATCATGGCAGAGGAATTTGCTAGACTCGACTGTGTGGTGAAAAGGTAGATAGTTCCACTCAAAGAGACTCGACTGTGACTGAAGGGTAGACAGTTCCACTGCGTGGTCGAGGGGTAGATAGTTCCACTCAAAGAGACTCGACTGTGGTTGAAGGGTAGACAGTTCCACTGCGTGGTCGAGGGGTAGATAGTTCCACTCAAAGTCATTTGGTGAGGTGTGCTACGCAAACACAGACTTTTTGTATGCTAATTTGAACCTTGTTTGAACGAATCATCACTTTTTATGCTAATTCCAGCCTTCTCCGAATGAATCAATGAGCCGGGTCATGTGGTATGGCAACGACATGAGAAGGCAGAGATGAAGATTTTGGCAGAGATGAAGATTTTGGTGGCAAAATATTAGTTATATCCTAAGATACAAGAAATTTCATATCCCTGAGGTCAGTGACCTCTAGCTGACCCCGGGGGTCAGACTGAGAATGCCTCCATGTCTCAAATGAAAGGTTATGCAATCAAGAACAAACCCTGACAGTTTCATTTTGTGCACAACTGTTCTGCTGAAGAACCCACTAATAGTGACTCTTTGTCTGTTTTCCTATTTTCTTTCTTATCCAGATGTCCATTATTTTTGACAGTCTTGTGAACTCTTGTAAAACTTGTTTTGAAATGAGAAGCTTAATGCATAATTTGCCAAAGCGAGATGTTTACATATTATTATTGTTATTTGTTATTTGTTATGGTAATTCTATATTATCTCATCGCTTGTGCTTGTACATTTTGCCATGCCATCAGGTCTACATACACACACATACACACACACTCACATACACACACACACACACACACACACACACTAAGGGACACAGGCAAATGAAATGATTAACACAAGTACTTGATTAGAGGGTTTGTCTCTCATACACATGGTGCCCTCAGGCGTCACCAGACATATTAATAGAATCTCACAGCACGTCAACACTCACTCATATTATTCCCTGTGGGATGTCTGTCTGTGTGTCTGTGTCTGTCTCCCTGTGTGGGTTCTCCCTGTCTGTCTGTCTGTGTGTCTGTGTCTGTCTCCCTGTGTGGGTTCTCCCTGTCTGTCTGTTCTCCCTGTGTGGGTTCTACCTGTCTGTCTGTCTCCCTGTGTGGGTTCTCCCTGTGTGGTTTCCCCCTGTGTGGGTTCTCCCTGTGTGGGTTCTACCTGTCTGTCTGTCTCCCTGTGTGGGTTCTCCCTGTGTGGGTTCTCCCTGTGTGGGTTCCCCCTGTGCGGGTTCCCCCGTGTGGGTTCCCCCTGTGTGGGTTCTCCCTGTGTGGGTTCCCCCTGTGCGGGTTCCCCCGTGTGGGTTCCCCCTGTGTGGGTTCTCCCTGTGTGGGTTCCCCGTGTCTGTCTGTCTCCCTGTGTGGGTTCTCCCTGTGTGGGTTCCCCCTGTGTGGGTTCCCCCTGTGCGGGTTCCCCCGTGTGGGTTCTCCCTGTGTGGGTTCCCCCTGTGCGGGTTCCCCCGTGTGGGTTCCCCCTGTGCGGGTTCCCCC
>JAIFZK010000179.1:630000-632500 GCA_027481765.1 Tenualosa thibaudeaui
AGAGAGACAGAGAGAGATAAACTCACTCCTGATATGGGGACTCCAGCGAGAGGTCCAGAAGCCTGAAGGAGAAACAGACATGCTAGTAAGTGCCTGTTTGTGAGGGTGTGTGTGTGAGTGTGTGTGTGTGTGTGTGTGTGTGTGTGAGAGTGTGTGTGTGTGTGTGTGTGTGAGAGTGTGTGTGTGTGTGTGTATGTGTGTGTGTGTAAATGTGTGTCTATATGAATGAACACAAACAACAGAATGTCAGAATTCACTTCAGGTAGACACTTCAATTAGCATATAAATCACCTAGCTGCAGATAGCCACTTAAATTAGCTTTAGATAAACACTTCAAGCAAAACCATAGATTATTAAATATTTGCATTATTGAATGTACAATAATGTTTTCAAAATCATTTGGATGACACATCAAGTCTTAACAGGATGAACAACACCTCTTTCAAACCCATTGCGGCTCTCAAAACAGCACTATGTAACTTATTTAATAGCGTACCCTAGGAAAGCACCTTTCTGATTGGGCGGTGGTAGCGTAGCGGTTAAGGAACCTGGCTAGTGTGCAAGTAAAAGTTGTGGGTTCAAATCCCAGCTGCCACCGTTGTGCTCTTGAGCAAGACACTTAACACTTAAGTTGCTCTAGTTGCTCTGATAATCACTGGTTAAGACTCCACCTGCTTCCCACTGATCATTCCCTGTTGTTCTCCCCAGCTGTGTCTTGTTTTCCCCTCTGTAGCCACTCTTTGTCAGAGCATTAGCAAACCAGCACACTTTATAGCTACGGCAAGCATCTTAATCCTGACTCCCCTGTCTGCTCCTCTGTTGCTGTTTGTTCCCTGCCTCTGTTCCAGCCCGTTTCCTGTTTCCCCGTCTGGTCCCCCGTCTGTTCCAGCCCGTTTCCTGTTTCCCCGTCTGGTCCCCCGTCTGGTCTCCCGTCTGTTTCTGTTTGTTTCCTGTTTCCCCGTCTGGTCCCCCGTCTGTTTCTGTTTGTTTCCTGTTTCCCCGTCTGGTCCCCCGTCTGTTTCTGTTTGTTTCCTGTTTCCCCGTCTGGTCCCCCGTCTGTTTCTGTTTGTTTCCTGTTTCCCCGTCTGGTCCCCCGTCTGTTTCTGTTTGTTTCCTGTTTCCCCGTCTGGTCCCCGCTCTGTTTCTGTTTGTTACCTGCATGATCACCTGCCTGTGCCGAACCCGGACCACCCTGACCTACGCCTCTGCTCGCCTGCCCTGGTTACTGACCCATTGTCTGCCTTCGACTGACGCTCTGCGCTCCAGCCTGGCTACCGACCCGCCTCCTACCTGTGCCCCGGCACCTGCTCTCCTGCCCCGGTTCCCAACTCGCCACCTGTCCTCGACCAACACTCTACTCCTCCGTCCCGGCAACCCGACCCAACAACGGCCATGAGTTCCTCTGCCAGCCCTTCCCTGCTCTCAGAGCTCTCAGAGCACACTCTCCCTTCCCCTTTCCCCAATCCTTTAATAAAGACTATTTGCAACTTGACGCTATCGTGGTCCATCCTGTCTGTTTTTTGACATAAAGACCTCAGAGTGATCACTGACCAGGACCTCTCTCTGAATAAACATATAAAACATATTTCAAAAACATCGCTAGGGTTAGAGAGTTCCTGTCCTTTGAGGATGCAGAAAAATACATGCATTTGTTACCTCCAGGTTTGGTTAGGGTTAGGGTTAGGGGTTAGGGGTTAGGGTTAGGTTTAGGGTTAGGGTTAGGTATTGCTCTGTTCTCTGGGTGTAGTAATGCCTGTATCAGAAACCTACAGCTAATTCAAAATGCTGCGGCCTGAACACTCACTATGACAAAAAAATATGAACACATCTCTCCTATCCTTGCTTCCTTGCATTGGCTTCTTATTAAACGTTGAATCTTAAAATACTCCTCTTAACCTACAAAGCCCTCAATGGCCATGTTCCAACATATATTACAGACTTACTTGTCCCTTCCTGCTGTGCTAGACTCATGGGTCAGCTCAGCAACTGGTGCACTCACAACTTGTCCCTCAATGTGGACAAATCAAAAGGACTGATCATTGATTTCAGAAGTCCTCCAGGCAAACACACTCCACTGTCCATAAACACCCTTCCAGTTGAGACTGTTCAGGACACAAAGTTTCTGAGTGTACACATCACAGACAACCTCACATGGCCCAAGAACTCCACACACATCACAGACAACCTCACATGGCCCAAGAACTCCACACACATCACAGACAACCTCACATGGACCAAGAACACCACACACATCACAGACAACCTCACAAGGACCAAGAACACCACACACATTACAATGGATTTCTATGGAAGCTTCTTCCCTCAAGCAGTCAGGCTGTTGAACATGACATGTTTAGTCACACTGAACTGAATGTACACCTACACATTTTCTATGCTGCTCAATACTATATTCTAGTGTATTTAGCTAGTTTGAGTGCTCCTTGTTAGAGTCTCTAATGAGACAATTGAATTGTAAAATCGGCGCTGTATAAATGTGATT
>JAIFZK010000179.1:655000-660000 GCA_027481765.1 Tenualosa thibaudeaui
CACACACACACACACACACACACTCATTCATGACACTGAATCAACAACAAGATCCTACTGCAGGTACACACCCTAGAACACACACACACACACACACACACACACTCATTCATGACACTGAATCACACACACACACACTCATTCATGACACTGAATCACACACACGTACACTGAATCACACACACACACACACGTACACTGAATCACACACACACACGTACACTGAATCACACACACACACACACGTACACTGAATCACACACACACACATACACTGAATCACACACACACACACGTACACTGAATCACACACACACACGTACACTGAATCACACACACACACATACACTGAATCACACACACACACACGTACACTGAATCACACACACACACGTACACTGAATCACACACACACACACACACACACACACACACACGTACACTGAATCACACACACACACACACACACACACACGTACACTGAATCACACACACATACACACTGAATCACACACACACACACACACACACACACACACACACACACTGAATTGTGCTTATATAGATATATGTTGAATGCCATGGCCAAGTGTACTTCTTGATTCTGCTCAATGCTCTATTTTGGAACAGATGAAAGTAGAACAGTTCTGTATCAGACACACTCCTAATCTATAATAATCCCCCAGTTAATAGCAGTGTAGCACACACACTCCTAATCTATAATAATCCCCCAGTTAATAGCAGTGTAGCAGACACACTCCTAATCTATAATAATCCCCCAGTTAATAGCAGTGTAGCAGACACACTCCTAATCTATAATAATCCCCCAGTTAATAGCAGTGTAGCAGACACACTCCTAATCTATAATAATCCCCCAGTTAATAGCAGTGTAGCAGACACACTCCTAATCTATAATAATCCCCCAGTTAATAGCAGTGTATCAGACACACTCCTAATCTATAATAATCCCCCAGTTAATAGCAGTGTATCAGACACACTCCTAATCTATAATAATCCCCCAGTTAATAGCAGTGTAGCAGACACACTCATAATATATAATAATCCCCAGTTTAAGAGCAGTGTAGCAGACACACTCCTAATCTATAATAATCCCCCAGTTAATAGCAGTGTATCAGACACACTCCTAATCTATAATAATCCCCCAGTTAATAGCAGTGTAGCAGACACACTCCTAATCTATAATAATCCCCCAGTTAATAGCAGTGTATCAGACACACTCCTAATCTATAATAATCCCCCAGTTAATAGCAGTGTATCAGACACACTCCTAATCTATAATAATCCCCAGTTAAAAGAAGTGTATAAGACACACGACTATTATATAATAATCCCCCAGTTAATAGCAGTGTATCAGACACACTCCTAATCTATAATAATCCCCCAGTTAATAGCAGTGTATCAGACACACTCCTAATCTATAATAATCCCCCAGTTAATAGCAGTGTATCAGACACACTCCTAATCTATAATAATCCCCAGTTAATAGCAGTGTATCAGACACACTCTAATCTATAATAATCCTCCAGTTAATAGCAGTGTATCAGACACACTCCTAATCTATAATAATCCCCCAGTTAATAGCAGTGTATCAGACACACTCCTAATCTATAATAATCCCCCAGTTAATAGCAGTGTAGCAGACACACTCCTAATCTATAATAATCCCCCAGTTAATAGCAGTGTATCAGACACACTCCTAATCTATAATAATCCCCCAGTTAATAGCAGTGTATCAGACACACTCCTAATCTATAATAATCCCCCAGTTAATAGCAGTGTATCAGACACACTCTAATCTATAATAATCCCCAGTTAATAGCAGTGTATCAGACACACTCTAATCTATAATAATCCCCAGTTAATAGCAGTGTATCAGACACACTCCTAATCTATAATAATCCCCAGTTAATAGCAGTGTAGCAGACACACTCCTAATCTATAATAATCCCCAGTTAATAGCAGTGTAGCAGACACACTCCTAATCTATAATAATCCCCCAGTTAATAGCAGTGTAGCAGACACACTCCTAATCTATAATAATCCCCCAGTTAATAGCAGTGTAGCAGACACACTCCTAATCTATAATAATCCCCCAGTTAATAGCAGTGTAGCAGACACACTCCTAATCTATAATAATCCCCCAGTTAATAGCAGTGTAGCAGACACACTCCTAATCTATAATAATCCCCCAGTTAATAGCAGTGTAGCACACAGGGACCAAACCCTGCTGCGTAGGATGATGCCACTTAGTTCAGGCAGTCTGCTTGTGCGATGCAACAGTGGGTGAAATGTGAAGGTAAATTGTTATTTCAACAGCAAACGGACGGTGCTGTCGGGAGTAGCCTGCAGAGAACCTCCACAGGGACGGAATCAAGACCCACGTTTGGACGCAGATCGTTTCTGTTCTGCCATCACAGACTAGTCTTGACTAGTACTAGTACTAGCCTCTATTTGTACACACACATTCCATCTCTCTCTCTCTCATTCACTATTGTTACACACGTTGCACACACACACATTTTTTCTCTCTTTCTCTCACACATAAACTAACACACATATTCACTCTCTCTCTCTCTCTCACACACACACACACACATACACACACATTCTGTCTCTGCCTCTCTCTGACACACACCCACATACACATGCATTCTCTCTCTGTCTCTCTTTCTCTCTCTCACACACACAAAGACAGACTTAAAGACACACAGACACACACACACACACCGGAAGATCAGTGATTTATAATCTGAATTAGCCCAGATCTAATCAGAGAGGCTCTGTCCATCTCAATGACATGACATGACATGACATGACATGACATTACATTACATGACAATACATTACATGACAATACATTACATTACATTACATGACATTACATTACATTACATTACATTACATGACATGACATGACATTACATGACATTACATTTCTGCATTTAGCAGACGCTTTCATCCAAAGCGACTTAAAGAGGATAACATTCAAGCTACAACACAATGAAAGAAACAGAGTGCATATTGCCAACATAAAAATTGCAGTATTTGAAGTTGAAAGTGCAACAGTATAATAAAGTGCACTATAAAAGAGAGATTAAGTATAAGAGGTTAAGTGCATTCCTGGTATTCAGAAATTCAAGCCAGGAGATATTCTTGGAAGAGCTGGGCCTTCAAGAGTTTCTTGAGAGGGGATCCGTTGATCTGGTAGTGCTTGGAAGGTCATTCCACCAGCGAGGAACAACACATGAGAAGAGTCTGGATTGACCTGTGTGAGGTGTTGGCCGTGCTAGATAACGTTCTTTAGAGGAGCAAAGTGGTCGTCAGGTGACGTAGGGCTTTAAGAGAGAATTCAGGTAGATGGGAGCAGAACCATCAATCACCCTGCAGGCCACCATTAGTGCTTTGAATTTGATGCCAGCAGCCAAGGGTAACCAGTGGAGTTCAATGAACAGAGGTGTGACATGTGCCCTTTTTGGCTGGTTAAAGACCAGACGTGCAGCTGCATTCTGGGTCATCTGCAGTGGTCTCACAGCACCGGCTGGAAGGCCTGGAAGATCATGACAACACACTCATTACTCCACATCCACACAAACTCTCTCTCTCACCCACACACACACACACACACACATACATACTGAGACACTCACTCACAGGCAAGCACACACACACACACATACACACAAACTCTCTCTCTCACCCACACACACACACACACACATACATACTGAGACACTCACTCACAGGCAAGCACACACACACACACATACACACAAACTCTCTCTCTCACCCACACACACACACACACACATACATACTGAGACACTCACTCACAGGCAAGCACACACACACACACATACACACAAACTCTCTCTCTCACCCGCACACACACATACACACACACACACAAATTCCCTAAAGACATTAAGGCCATAACCACTGATCTCACTGGTGGGATAAATGGAGCAATAAATAACTTGCCTTAGTTCTCCCCAAAATAGCCAGGTGTGAAGGTGTCTGATCTCCCCAAAATAGCCAGGTGTGAAGGTGTCTGATCTCCCTAAAATAGCCAGGTGTGAAGGTGTCTGATCTCCCCAAAATAGCCAGGTGTGAAGGTGTCTGATCTCCCTAAAATAGCCAGGTGTGGAGGTGTCTGATCTCCCCAAAATAGTCAGGTGTGGAGGTGTCTGATCTCCCCAAAATAGTCAGGTGTGGAGGTGTCTGATCTCCCCAAAATAGCCAGGTGTGAAGGTGTCTGACCTCCCTAAAATAGCCAGGTGTGAAGGTGTCTGATCTCCCCAAAATAGTCAGGTGTGGAGGTGTCTGATCTCCCGAAAATAGCCAGGTGTGAAGGTGTCTGATCTCCCCAAAATAGTCAGGTGTGGAGGTGTCTGATCTCCCCCAAATAGCCAGGTGTGAAGGTGTCTGATCTCCCCAAGATGGCCAGGTGTGAAGGTGTCTGATTTCCTCAAAATAGCCAGGTGTGAAGGTGTCTGATCTCCCCAAGATGGCCAGGTGTGAAGGTGTCTGATTTCCTTAAAATAGCCAGGTGTGGAGGTGTCTGATCTCCCCAAAATAGCCAGGTGTGAAGGTGTCTGATCTCCCCAAAATAGCCAGGTGTGAAGGTGTCTGATCTCCCTAAGATGGCCAGATGTGGAGGTGTCTGATCTCCCTAAGATGGCCAGGTTTGGAGGTGTCTGATCTCCCTAAGATGGCCAGGTGTGAAGGTGTCTGATCTCCCTAAGATGGCCAGATGTGGAGGTGTCTGATCTCCCTAAGATGGCCAGGTTTGGAGGTGTCTGATCTCCCTAAGATGGCCAGGTGTGGCAGGGGAATGATCACTAAGTCTTAACAGGAGTTTTCTTTGTTGATGGTTTCTAATTTGAGCTAAGTATGGTGCTAATTTGTAATCATTTCATCAATCATGTCATTATTGTAATCTCTCTCTCTCCATCTGTCTGTCTCTCTCTCTCTCCCTTTAT
>JAIFZK010000179.1:675000-685000 GCA_027481765.1 Tenualosa thibaudeaui
ACCCTATAGACTACAGTAGAAGAGTAGATATGAGACCCTATAGACTACAGTAGAAGAGTAGATATGACTGCACCTATAGACTACAGTAGAAGAGTAGATATGAGACCCTATAGACTACAGTAGAAGAGTAGATATGACTGCACCTATAGACTACAGTAGAAGAGTAGATATGACTGCACCTATAGACTACAGTAGAAGAGTAGATATGAGACCCTATAGACTACAGTAGAAGAGTAGATATGACTGCACCTATAGACTACAGTAGAAGAGTAGATATGAGACCCTATAGACTACAGTAGAAGAGTAGATATGACTGCACCTATAGACTACAGTAGAAGAGTAGATATGACTGCACCTATAGACTACAGTAGAAGAGTAGATATGAGACCCTATAGACTACAGTAGAAGAGTAGATATGACTGCACCTATAGACTACAGTAGAAGAGTAGATATGACTGCACCTATAGACTACAGTAGAAGAGTAGATATGAGACCCTATAGTCTACAGTAGAAGAGTATATATGACTGACACCTATAGACTACAGTAGAAGAGTAGATATGACTGCACCTATAGACTACAGTAGAAGAGTAGATATGACTGCACCCTATAGACTACAGTAGAAGAGTAGATATGACTGCACCTATAGACTACAGTAGAAGAGTAGATATGAGACCCTATAGACTACAGTAGAAGAGTAGATATGACTGCACCTATAGACTACAGTAGAAGAGTAGATATGACTGCACCTATAGACTACAGTAGAAGAGTAGATATGACTGCACCTATAGACTACAGTAGAAGAGTAGATATGACTGCACCTATAGACTACAGTAGAAGAGTAGATATGAGACCCTATAGACTACAGTAGAAGAGTAGATATGAGACCCTATAGACTACAGTAGAAGAGTAGATATGACTGCACCTATAGACTACAGTAGAAGAGTAGATATGACTGCACCTATAGACTACAGTAGAAGAGTAGATATGACTGCACCTATAGACTACAGTAGAAGAGTAGATATGACTGCACCTATAGACTACAGTAGAAGAGTAGATATGACTGACCCTATAGACTACAGTAGAAGAGTAGATATGACTGCACCTATAGACTACAGTAGAAGAGTAGATATGACTGCACCTATAGACTACAGTAGAAGAGTAGATATGACTGCACCTATAGACTACAGTAGAAGAGTAGATATGAGACCCTATAGACTACAGTAGAAGAGTAGATATGAGACCCTATAGACTACAGTAGAAGAGTAGATATGACTGCACCTATAGACTACAGTAGAAGAGTAGATATGACTGCACCTATAGACTACAGTAGAAGAGTAGATATGAGACCCTATAGACTACAGTAGAAGAGTAGATATGACTGCACCTATAGACTACAGTAGAAGAGTAGATATGACTGCACCTATAGACTACAGTAGAAGAGTAGATATGACTGCACCTATAGACTACAGTAGAAGAGTAGATATGAGACCCTATAGACTACAGTAGAAGAGTAGATATGACTGCACCTATAGACTACAGTAGAAGAGTAGATATGACTGCACCCTATAGACTACAGTAGAAGAGTAGATATGACTGCACCTATAGACTACAGTAGAAGAGTAGATATGACTGCACCTATAGACTACAGTAGAAGAGTAGATATGACTGCACCCTATAGACTACAGTAGAAGAGTAGATATGACTGCACCTATAGACTACAGTAGAAGAGTAGATATGAGACCCTATAGACTACAGTAGAAGAGTAGATATGACTGCACCTATAGACTACAGTAGAAGAGTAGATATGAGACCCTATAGACTACAGTAGAAGAGTAGATATGACTCCCTATAGACTAAAGTAGAAGAGTAGATATGACTGAACAAATATACAACAGTATAAGAGTATATATGAGTCACTATAGATTTCAGTAGAAGAGTAGATATGACTGCAACAATAGACTACAGTAGAAGAGTAGATATGACTGCACCTAGAGACTACAGTAGAAGAGTAGATATGAGACCCTATAGACTAAAGTAGAAGAGTAGATATGACTGCACCTATAGACTAAAGTAGAAGAGTAGATATGACTGACCCTATAGACTACAGTAGAAGAGTAGATATGACTGCACCTATAGGCTACAGTAGAAGAGTAGATATGACTGACCCTATAGACTACAGTAGAAGAGTAGATATGACTGCACCTATAGACTACAGTAGAAGAGTAGATATGACTGCACCCTATAGACTACAGTAGAAGAGTAGATATGACTGCACCTATAGACTACAGTAGAAGAGTAGATATGACTGCACCTATAGACTACAGTAGAAGAGTAGATATGAGACCCTATAGACTACAGTAGAAGAGTAGATATGACTGCACCTATAGACTACAGTAGAAGAGTAGATATGACTGCACCTATAGACTACAGTAGAAGAGTAGATATGACTGCACCTATAGACTACAGTAGAAGAGTAGATATGAGACCCTATAGACTACAGTAGAAGAGTAGATATGACTGCACCTATGAGCATAAACTCATATTCCATCCAGTGACACCAAAACTGTGAGCCTGATCTGAGTCTGTCTTCTGAAGGGCCAACTGTAGTAGTGCTGCTTTGACACATTATTTTGATGGTGTAAAATACACTCATCCTCTCATCCTGACCTATTCTGTGCCCCCACCCCTTTCTGTAGGGTCCATTCTCTTCATGGGGCGAGTCGTAAACCCAGCTGAACAACCACTATGAACTACACACACACTCACACTCAGATATACACACCCATTTGTACATATCTGTAAATATTATTTTGCATTGTAGTGCATCAGTGAAGATACTGTATATTACTGTAAATATCATTTTACACACACACACACACACCTGGGACCTCAGCTGGTAAAATGAAGGACAAATAAAAAAAAATGACATAACTGTATATTTAATGTAAATATAATTTTAGACATTGGCATCCTTAATGTTTGTGTACATATCTGTGTAAATATTAACATATCTGTGTAAATAATAAACAAGACCCACCTACATGCTTGTGTACATATCTGTGTAAATCTGTGTAAATAATAACATATCTACTCTACTATTGTGTATAAATACTGCAATAAAGAAGACAGTTTTGTACATGTTTCAGACTGTGTGTCATCACCTGACGCCACACTCCCACACACACACAGAAACACACTCATACATACACATATACACACACATTACAGTAAGGTCCCTCCCAAGCTTGGGATATCCAGTGATCAATAAGTTTATTTGTCACATACATTGAAATACTAATGTGAGACATGTAGTGGATCTGCATAAATGACAGGATTAGTATTAGTATTAGTATTAATTAGTATTACTATTAGTATTAATATTAGTTTTAATTAGTGTTAGTATTACTATTAGTATTAATTAGTATTAATATTAGTTTTAATTAGTGTTAGTATTACTATTAGTATTAATTAGTATTACTATTAGTTTTAATTAGTGTTAGTATTAATATTAGTATTAATTAGTATTAGCTCAATACAAGAGAAGAAGAAAGACACAGCAAAAGCAAAAGCAAATAAATGGACTTCAGTGGTTTAGTAGACGAGGTGAGTCAGTTTGTGTCCAGTCGGTGAAGCTAGAGCTTACATTTTTGTCAGCTATCAATTGTTCAGGGCCAGACTCCCCTGGAGCAACTTAGGGTTAAGTATAAGATATATATAACAATATAACAATAAGTAACAGAACATTAAAAGGCATGACCCAGCAGAAAAGCCATGTTCCTATGTGTGTGTGCATTGGAGTGCCCAAGCTACGCTAACAAATATTAGTCTAATTGACAGAAAAGCTCTAGAAATTCTGTCAGGGGCCTTAGTTCAAGGTTACTTTGATTATGCTTACAACTCCTGGTATATTAACTTCACAAAACAAATTAGTCAGACTGATCCTGAACTTGCACCTGAAGCCTGGAGCCTGAAGTGGCTAAATGTGGAAGATCGAATAATATTAGTGCTGTCAGTGTTGATTAACGTGTTAATACATGTGAGAGTTATTATTTTTTTATTAATTAATCATTAATCATGCATATATTCATCACACTAGCCGCCAGCGCCCTCCTCTCTTACACACACTGCAAGAGAGATTGGTTGAGTTGGTCCACTCGCTTTGTTTTGTTTGCCGGTGTGTTTCAGCAGCCCTCTGTAGCTACTTTTAGCACCATGCTAGTCCACTATGTAGATATAGATATCTAAATTGATATTTGAATTCATTTGCAGGATTGCTTGATTGTACTGTGCCTATCTTTCAATAATGTTTTAATTCAGCGCTTCGTCAGCAGGCAGTACTTGGGCAGTCATGAGAAGTTCGCTTGTTAACGGAACATAAACGAACTACCCAGAAATCTTGGGAGATGGGCGTTAAAAATCATGTGGTCGGTCACCCCATCACAGACAACCTGTGGCAACTATACTCTTTGGGTGTGAGGTTGGGTGTGACGTTGGGTGTGAGGGAGACCGAGGAGCGGCACTTTCGTGAAGCCTGTGCTGGTAGCCTGATGCAAAAGTATCGTATCTATCATATGTATCTAGTAGTTTGCAGTAAATAAATTCACTGCTCTTACATATGCATTTACACTGACTGCATCTATGTACACGTAAATACTACAAGGACCACAATGTAAATAACTGTCATTCTTTTGACATGGTGTGCAGTTTCAGAGTCACTACTTATGTATTTATTTAGCCTTTGTTCTGTGTCAAATTTGTGTGAAATTTCTAGGCGCATCAATATTGCAGTGATGTGTGTTAAATTGGCCACAGTCGTGTAAGTTAGGTAATTAGATAAATAAAGTATCTAATAATCTATCTATTTATCTCATCAGAGGTAAAGATCACTCTAGAAGGGCAGTTCAGTCCCACTGTAAAGACTGGATGCTTATGGCCTAGAGGCGAGCCCAGCGGTCTGGCCTGGCATGAACTCTTCGAAATCTCTATCTAGTAAAGTGGGACAATTAACCTTTAGAGGTTGTAGAAGAAGACTTAGCTCTTTCTGGGCAAACTAGAGCTGACTGGGTTTAGATTTCTATGTGTCACCGTCTGTCGATGAGAGGGTCAGCCTAGGATAACAACCACAGTTTAAACATCTACGTCAGACTTCCGTTTACTAAGCCGACTGACTCCACGGGCGGGTTACGCCGCTGTGCGTCGCCTCGTGCCTGAGTGTACGGCTGATCCTCACACGCGCTGGATCGCCCTCTGCCTTTGAGGGTGCGCGCCAAGCCTGCACGCATGGGCAGTGGGTCTGTGTTCGGTCCCGGGAGCGCGCAGGCAGTCAGCTGACAGGCAGCAGTCCACAACGTCTGTTTCACAACAAACCCTCGCGGTCAGCGGACGCCCCGTGCAGCCCCGAGCGGCCGGTGGCCTGTGTTACCTCGCGCCGCCAGTTGACATAAACTCGGTTTACGGCGACATGGCGGCAGATATCCAACCTCGCGCACAGGCGCGGAAGCCCGTGTTGCTCAGCAAGATTGAAACGTCGCAGGAGCTCGTGAATGCGGCCGTTATCATCCCGAAAGAAGACGGAGTCATCAGCGTTTCCGACGACAGGTAGGTAACGTTAGGCTCGGCTGCTCGCGGTGCCAGTGACGCAGGGAAGGGAAGACCCGGGGAGGTGTGGGTCTCGCGGGAAACTAGTTCCCTTTCCCGGTTACTGCAGCCTTTGCTGAACAAATGTCACCGAAGAGAGAAACCAGAAGTAACTAGAAAACATCGCCAGCTCGAGACGCAGAGGAGCTCGCGACACAATGTGGGTGGCGCCGCTCCGCGCGCATGCATCTGGGCGCAGCTCTGCTGATCAAAGCGTTACACCAACACCACACACACACACACACTCATATTCAGATATCCTTTTACACACACACACACACACACACACACTATCATGTGATAACAGTGCAGCAGAATGAGAATAGCGCAGAGAGATGATGTTGTCTGTGTATGACGGAGAGGTAAATCTGTAGGAGTGTGTTTGTGTGGTGGATAGAATCGCTGTAAGTGAAGTGTCACACTATGGAGAATCAGAATGCTCTTGTATGAGGTGTTTTGTAGACTAGATTATCTATGGAGAATCAGAATGCTCTTGTATGAGGTGTTTTGTAGACTAGATTATCTATGGAGAATCAGAATGCTCTTGTATGAGGTGTTTTGTAGACTAGATTATCTGACACCCTCTGGCATTTTGGAGTGAAAGTTGGCAAACTGTTACAGAGGTACAGAGAGTCCATTTTGTGCAGTTTCCAGGTTGTATCATGTGCAGCTCAGCAGGGGACACATTTGCTTACAGTTTGCATATTCTGGACAGTAAAAACCCTGTTCAGTTTCATCAGTGTTGTATAGCATGAGAAACCTGAAATAGCAGAAAGCTGTATATATCTGTTGGCTAAACAAATATCACATTTGGCAGCAATTGGATGACAGGAGCTCTCAAAAACACACTTTGATGTGATGTACATGGCCCAAATTACAATGAAATAAAAAATATGGCTGACTTTCCTCTTCGCTCGGCATTCCTTGTTGATCCTTTGTGTGAATATCCCTTAACATGGCATAGGCATAGAGAGTTCTTGTTGATTCTTTGTGTGAATATCCCTTAACATGGCATAGGCATAGATAGCAGAAACATAAAGCAGGTGACATGTCAAGTCTTTTGACGACATGACTAAAGAATTTGACCATTTCTCTGTCCAAAGAAAACACATGAACATGTAAGGTCATGTAAGGTCATGTAAGGTCATAGGTTGTCGGGAGGGCTGAAGCGAATCAAATTGTTATGCTGGATTCTTTGCAGCCGTGGCCTACTGGTTAGGGCTTTGGGTTTGAAACCAAAGGGTTCGATTCCCAACCACTGGACCAGGGCTGAAGTACCCTTGAGCAAGGCCCCTAATCCCTCATGGCTTTAGTACCCTTGAGTAAGGCCCCTAATCCCTCATTGCTGAAGTACCCTTGAGTAAGGCCCCTAATCCCTCATGGCTGAAGTACCCTCGAGTAAGGCCCCTAATCCTTCACTGCTCACTGCTCCTCGGGCGCTGCTTTAGCAGGCAGCCTAACCCCTAACTGCTCTGTGTTAGTGTGTGTTAGTGTGTGTTAGTGTGTGTTAATGTGGGTTAGTGTGTGTTAGTGTGTGTTAGTGTGTGTTAGTGTGTGTTAGTGTGGGTTAGTGTGTGTTAGTGTGTGTTAGCGTGGGTTAGCGTGTGTTAGTGTGGGTTAGTGTGTGTTAGTGGGGGTTAATGTGTGTTAGTGTGTGTTAGCATGGGTTAGCGTGTGCTAGCGTGTGTTAGCGTGTGTTAGCATGTGTTGGCGTGTGTTAGTGTGTGTTAGTGTGTGTTAGTGTGGGTTAGTGTGTGTTAATGTGTGTTAGTGTGTGTTAGTGTGGGTTAGCATGGGTTAGCGTGTGCTAGCGTGTGTTAGCGTGTGTTGGCGTGTGTTGGCGTGTGTTAGTGTGTGTTAGTGTGTGTTAGTGTGTGTTAGTGTGTGTTAGTGTGTTAGTGTGTGTTAGCATGGGTTAGCGTGTGCTAGCGTGTGTTAGCGTGTGTTAGCGTGTGTTGGTGTATGTTAGTGTGTGTTAGTGTGTGTTAGTGTGGGTTAGTGTGTGTTAGTGTGTGTTAGCGTGGGTTAGCGTGTGTTAGTGTGGGTTAGTGTGTGTTAGTGGGGGTTAATGTGTGTTAGTGTGTGTTAGTGTGTGTTAGCATGGGTTAGCGTGTGCTAGCGTGTGTTAGCGTGTGTTAGCATGTGTTGGCGTGTGTTAGTGTGTGTTAGTGTGTGTTAGTGTGGGTTAGTGTGTGTTAATGTGTGTTAGTGTGTGTTAGTGTGGGTTAGCATGGGTTAGCGTGTGTTAGCGTGTGTTAGCGTGTGTTGGCGTGTGTTAGTGTGTGTTAGTGTGTGTTAGTGTGTGTTAGTGTGTGCTCACTCACTGAGTGCTGTCTGTGTTTCACTAATTCACAATTGGGTTAAATGCAGAGACCAATTTTCCCTCACGGGATCTCTCTATATAATTCAACTATACTCTATACTATGTCTTACTCTATATAATTCAACTATACTCTATACTATGTCTTACTCTATATAATTCAACTATACTCTATACTATCTTACTCTATATAATTCAACTATACTCTATACTATCTTACTCTATATAATTCAACTATACTCTATACTATCTTACTCTATATAATTCAACTATACTCTATACTATCTTACTCTATATAATTCCACTATACTCTATACTGTCTTACTCTATATAATTCAACTATACTCTATACTATGTCTTACTCTATATAATTCAACTATACTCTATACTATCTTACTCTATATAATTCCACTATACTCTATACTATCTTACTCTATATAATTCAACTATACTCTATACTATGTCTTACTCTATATAATTCCACTATACTCTATACTATCTTACTCTATATAATTCAACTATACTCTATACTATCTTACTCTATATAATTCCACTATACTCTATACTATCTTACTCTATATAATTCAAATATACTCTATACTATCTTACTCTATATAATTCAACTATACTCTATACTATGTCTTACTCTCTATATAATTCCACTATACTCTATACTATCTTACTCTATATAATTCCACTATACTCTATACTATCTTACTCTATATAATTCCACTATACTCTATACTATGTCTTACTCTATATAATTCCACTATACTCTATACTATCTTACTCTATATAATTCAACTATACTCTATACTATGTCTTACTCTATATAATTCCACTATACTCTATACTATCTGACTCTATATAATTCAACTATACTCTATACTATCTTACTCTATATAATTCCACTATACTCTATACTATCTTACTCTATATAATTCCACTATACTCTATACTATCTTACTCTATATAATTCAACTATACTCTATACTATCTTACTCTATATAATTCAACTATACTCTATACTATGTCTTACTCTATATAATTCCACTATACTCTATACTATCTTACTCTATATAATTCAACTATACTCTATACTATCTTACTCTATATAATTCCACTATACTCTATACTATCTTACTCTATATATTTCAACTATACTCTATACTATCTTACTCTCTATATAATTCAACTATACTCTATACTATGTCTTACTCTATATAATTCCACTATACTCTATACTATCTTACTCTATATAATTCCACTATACTCTATACTATCTTACTCTATATAATTCCACTATACTCTATACTATGTCTTACTCTATATAATTCAACTATACTCTATACTATCTTACTCTATATAATTCAACTATACTCTATACTATCTTACTCTATATAATTCCACTATACTCTATACTATCTTACTCTATATAATTCAACTATACTCTATACTATGTCTTAATCTATATAATTCCACTATACTCTATACTCTCTTACTATATATAATTACACTATACTCTATACTATCTTACTCTATATAATTCAAATATACTCTATAATATGTCTTACTCTATATAATTCAACTATACTCTATAATTTGTTAATCTATATAATTCAACTATACTCTATACTATGTCTTGCTCTATATAATTCCACTATACTCTATACTATCTTACTCTATATAATTCCACTATACTCTATACTATCTTACTCTATATAATTCAACTATACTCTATACTATGTCTTACTCTATATAATTCCACTATACTCTATACTATCTTACTCTATATAATTCCACTATACTCTATACTATGTCTTACTCTCTATATAATTCCACTATACTCTATACTATCTTACTCTATATAATTCAACTATACTCTATACTATGTCTTACTCTATATAATTCCACTATACTCTATACTATCTTACTCTATATAATTCAACTATACTCTATACTATCTTACTCTATATAATTCCACTATACTCTATACTATCTTACTCTATATAATTCCACTATACTCTATACTATGTCTTACT
>JAIFZK010000179.1:715000-732500 GCA_027481765.1 Tenualosa thibaudeaui
AGGATATAGAGTGTTCTGTGTAGTGAGTGTAGTTTATGTCCAAACGTAACCTACCTTGCCGGGAAACATTAGAAAGAACATGAGCTAACGAAGAGCTAACGCTAACGCTGACTAGAAAGCCGAGCATTTAACCATAACCACCACTACGAGAGAAATGAGAGATTATAAAACACATAATTCTGTTTACAGCCCTCATTTGTTGATCTTCAGCGACGCAGTTTTGGATATGGTGCTGTAGGCTGTAGCTTTATAACCTATTTGAGCAGATCCATGGAACTAAAGTGCTTAGTAAAGGACTTAAGACCTATTTCATCTTTAGAGTTGTGAGTGTCAGGATGGCCGAGCGGTCTAAGGCGCCAGACTCAAGGTAATAAGCCTTCCATGAAAATGGGTATTCTGGTCTCCGAATGGAGGCGTGGGTTCGAATCCCACTTCTGACATGACTTTTTCACCGTCTTGAGCATTTGAGGCCGATTATCTAGAAATGTCTATAGTGGTGTAAGCGGCGTTTCTTCTCTTTAATTAAATCTAAAAAGCGATTTATAATATATATATAAGCTTTATAATACCTCATAGGAAGGTCCCTCTCTAGGCTATCTATCTTCAAATCTAATCTTAAATCTCATTTCTATTTCCTGGCATATAACGTAATGTAATTTCTGACACCTTAATCTCATTTTTAGGCTGCTGATTTTTATTCATTTTACTTTTACTAACTTCTAATGTATAGATTCATTAATTCTCCCTCTCTGATCTTTGTGCTGCAGGCCTGTTTAGACTATTTCAAGTTAAATCATTTTATCAGCCTAGCATATCTTTTGATAACTGTCTAATCCTTTTAGTAAACCTATTATGATTTCCTCTTTGTTTTTGTTGTTGTTTTCTTTGTTGTTGTTCATTTTTTTATAATTACATTGACATTGGCACATTTATATCTAGTTAATATACAGTCAAGTGAAAGTACACACACCTAATGTATGGCTGCAGTATCCAGTGGATGAGTTTAAGTGGCCTCATGAATAATCTACATATCCCCTCCCCTGTCTAAAAAGGCTGTGGAAGGCAAACAAGGCAATTTGGCCACGGTGCACTGTGATTCTGTCACACACGCGCAAAATAGGTTTTCATTTCGACCAGCAGGGGTCGCCTGGTGTCCAGCGCTGAGTCGCGCGTTTGTGTCAGTGGGCACGGGGCAGCAGCACTGATAGCGCGTGCGCATTGTTCCCACTCACTCAGCAGAGCCGGACTGTGGATGAGGAAACTCACGCACTGTTGAGCTCGTACCACTGTCGCCTCGCGCTCGGGATACGGGCCACAGTGCTGTCGCTTATTTGAATATCTGCGCTGAAGCGAAGATGACGACACTGGTACCGGAGGCTCGTACCCACGCGCCACTCGCCCCGGTAGGCGCGAGCCTCGGCGGACTGAGCTCTGGGACAAGCATACCTCTTAACCGTGGTTTGGAGCGCGCGCTGGAAGAGGCGGCCAGCTCCGGGCGTCTCAATCTCAGTTGCAGAAAACTGAAGGAGTTTCCGAAGAACGCGGCCAACTACGACCTGACGGACACCGTAGAGGCAGGTAGGCTACGGCAGTCCAGTCTCTGTTTGGACAGGGTCCAAGCAACGCCACGCGCACCGAAAGAGAAAGTCGGTATCAAACGCATGGTCTGTGTTGGCTTCTCCAGCCTATGGCGTAGTGTGCTTTGAAGCCTTTCAAAGACCCAGTTGTTACCATAGTGGATGCTGTCATTGTGTTTGTGTGTGAGAGCAAACTGAGGACAAACACACGTACGTCCATAAATTTGCGCAAACTCAGCCGAACAGATGTTGTTGCGGGCTGTTCGCTCGCGGTCCACGACATGTAGGGCATGATCGAGGGTTAATAATAACCCAGCGCGTGGGTCAGAGATGCCCTCGATCCCGCTAGCTGTTCAGCTCACCTCACGGGCGTCACGAGTGGACCAAAGGTGGACAGAGACGTAGCGCGCGCATTAGCCTACCAAACGGAAGGCTGGAATTCCCCCACTGCGACCGTAAACGCACGAGTCAGGGATCCGTGTTTTAAGGATCTGCGCGTTGTGATGATTTCTGTGTCTTTCTGACAACGACCCAAAGCCACCATGGAATTAACAACAAACCGCAGCCTAAGCTCTCGCACCGTGTTTTGGCAGTAGTGACGAGCTGTCATGACTACGGCGCTGCTGCTCGCGCTGTCCGGGGACAGAGAGGGGGCAAGTTTGCCTCTGGCTCGTGCCAAACGTTTGGAACGACGTCATCTATAATTAATTTCCGAGTCGTGGTTTCAACCGACAGGGAAAGTAGGCCTACAGAAACTGCGCAAGGCAAGGGCAGCTGCGCGTGGGTTTGCCGTGAATGCCTGACATTTGGGAATGTTTTCGTGCGCGAGCCACTTCCGTTCTCATAGGACTGCCCTGGTCCGCCCTCAACCGCGAGCGCACATTATGTGGGCGGAACTCCGCATCCAAGAGACGAAAATAAGTTTAAGCGGGGATTGTTACAGGCCCCAAACAGGCTACTAAATACAGTCGAGTAGAGCTCGCTTTCTTTCTTTCTATCTCCTTTTCTTTCCTACTCTCATCTCTCTCCCTCCTCTCCTTTCGTCTGCCTCCTCTCCCCCCTCTTCTCCTCTGTCTCCTCTTGTCTACTCTCTCTCTCTTCTGCCTGTTCTCATCTCCTCTCTTTCACTCCTTTCCTCACAGTTACATTTACATTTCTGCATTTAGCAGATGCTTTTATCCAAAGCGAATTACAAAAGAAAATAACATTCAAGCTACATCACAATGAAAGAAACAGAGTGCATATTGCTAACATAAAAATTGCAGTATTTTAAGTTGAAAGTGCAACAGTGTAATAAAAGTGCACTATAAAAGAGAGATTAAGTATAAGAGGTTAAGTGCATTCCTGGTATTCAGAAATTCAAGCCAGGAGATATTCTTGGAAGAGCTGGGCCTTCAAGAGTTTCTTGAGAGGGGATCCGTTGATCTGGTAGTGCTTGGAAGGTCATTCCACCAGCGAGGAACAACACATGAGAAGAGTCTGGATTGACCTGTGTGAGGTGTTGGCCGTGCTAGATAACGTTCTTTAGAGGAGCAAAGTGGTCGGCGGGTGATGTAGGGCTTTAAGAGAGAATTCAGGTAGATGGGAGCAGAACCATCAATCACCCTGTAGGCCACAAAATGTCCTCACCTCTCTCTCTCTTTTCCACCACTTGTTCAGGTAGAGATGCACAGGTGCCCTGCAGTCCTTCAATAGTGATCTCACTATCATTCTTATGAAACCCCTCACCCTGTGTGACTCTCTCAGCTGATTGGGTACAGCATGATTGCACCATGAGACAATACTATTGTAGTTATAATATAAATAGAACTGAATTGAATTGAATATGATTTATCCTTGCCTCTTGCTGATTGGCTAACGATTAGAGCGGTGTGCCTTCCTCTTGCTGATTGGCTAACGATTAGGGCAGTGTGTCTTTGCCTCCTGCTGATTGGCTAACAATAAGAGTGGAGTGTCTTTGCCTTAGCTAATTAACGATTAGAGCAGTGTGTATTTGCCTCTTGCTGATTAACGATTGCAGCAGTGTGTATTTGCTTCTTGATGATTGGCTAATGATAAGTGCAGTGTGTCTGTTGTGGTCTTGGTCTGAGTTGAGCCGTGACAAGTGGGGTTGGCGTTTGTGGGGGACAATTTTTCGGGTGACATTCACTGATGCTAGCCGCCTGGCTCCGCTAAACTGTTAGGTACTAGTCGTATGGCTCCACTAAACTCTTAGCCGCTAGCCTCATGGCTCCACTAAACTGTTAGCCGCTAGTCACATGGCTCCACTAAACTGTTAGCCGCTAGCCTCATGTCTCCACTAAACTGTTAGCATCATGGCTCCACTAACTGCTAGCCTCATGGCTCCATTAAACTGCTAGCCTCATGGCTCCACTAAACTGTTAGCCGCTAGCCGCATGGCTCCACTAAACTGTTAGCCGCATGGCTCCACTAAACTGTTAGCCTCATGGCTCCACTAAACTGTTAGCCGCTAGCCGCATGGCTCCACAAAAATGTGTGTGCACTAAATATAGTCTAAGTGTGCAGTAGATGAAGCCTGCGTCAAATCTCAAATGTATGTGTGTAGTAAATGTAGCCTGTTAACTGAATCCATGGTGAAACATTGTCTCGTCTGACTATGTACAGTGTATATGGTTGGGGTGACAATAAAACCCCCTTGGCTTGACTTGATTTGAACTGTTAGCCACTAGCTGTATGGCTCCACTAAACTGTTTTTGGGAACATGACACTCCTTGTCTGTGTGCGTTTGTAATCACATGTGGTTGTATGTGTAAGGATGTATAGATTACCCTGGACTGTGTGTGTGTGTGTGCGTGTGTGTGTGTGTGTGTGTGTGTTCCTAGGTTTCTTAGAGAGGAAATGACCTCTACTTCTGACTTCTACACAATGAACTGGGAGGAGATACATCCTGCCTGTGTGTGTGTGTGTGCAGTGTGTGTGTGTTTGTATGGGTTTGAGTGGGTAGTGTGTGAGGGAGCAAGAAAGTCAACATGTTTATGGGATGTGTGGTTGTGTATGTTGATCTCGCATCTCAGTTTGAGTTTGACACACACACACACACATACACACACACACACACACACACACACACACACACACATACACACACACACACACACACACACACACACACACACACACACACACACACACACACAGACTCATGAGTGTTCTTACCTGCTGCCTGTCATATCCTGGAATGTCACATTTGACCTTAACATCTGCAGAACACACACACGTAAATACACCGTCACCTTCCCATGGATAATCAAATGTAAAGCAAGACGGTTTATTTCTATAGCGCATTTCATCCATGGTGGCAACTCAATGTGCTTGACAGATTAAAACCAAAACATCACATCAAACAATCAGCGTAGAAGAAATAAACACAAACAAACAAACACACAGATAAAGAGAACACATTCTAAAAGTAGCAAAACAGATTAAAAAGAAAAAATAGAAACTGCAAAAGCATCTTAGAAATGGATATGGAGGGAGACTTTTCATATTTTCAGGTAAACGGTTCCAGAGTTGTGCTGCATAGTAGCTAAAAGCTGCTTCAGCACTGTTGGTGTTTATTTTTTCCCTGTAATCTGAGGGACCTGATTGGATGTAGTTTTGAGACATATTGGCTCTGTGCTGTGGACCAGACCCGTTTAATGATCTAAAAACAAGTAAAAGTGCTTTAAAAACAATCCTCTGACTAACTGGGAGCCAGTGCAAGGATTTCAGGATCGGAGTTCTATGCTGCGGCATTCTGTACTAACTGGTGCTCCGTCATGGTCTTTGTAGGGAGTCCCATAAAGAGGACATTGCAGTAGTCTACTCTACTAGTGGTCATGGTCTTTGTAGGGAGTCCCATAAAGAGGACATTGCAGTAGTCTACTCTACTAGTGGTCATGGTCTTTGTAGGGAGTCCCATAAAGAGGACATTGCAGTAGTCTACTCTACTAGTGGTCATGGTCTTTGTAGGGAGTCCCATAAAGAGGACATTGCAGTAGTCTACTCTACTAGTTATAAAATCTTGCTCCTGCTGCTCCTGCTGCTCAGACTTCTCACTTATTCTCATTTATGTCCCATCTTTTAATGACAAAATGCAGATTTTCAGACTGCTGTCATGTGTTCATGTATTAAAACTAAGGTCACTGACAATGGCAGCACCTAGACTCCTGACAGTGGCTTTTGCTTTAAGACCCCTGGCACTGAGATGGGTGGCAATTCTAAGTCTTTCCTCTTTTTTCCTAGATAATTACTTTTCAGTCTTTTCAGTGTTCAGCTGTCCAATCCTTCATTTCACATTCCCATCCCATGCCATGGTTTCCCTGCATTCTCTCTTTACAAGGATGACTGTTGGATTTAGTTTCCATGGCTATCAGTTCACAATCTCCATAATCTGAGACATTTGTGAATTAAAATGATTCAGGTCATCAGCAGTCAGATGATTGGCTGGAGGTTTGTGAGAGTGCATGCCACAGATTCACTCACCTGAGGGGTGAAACCCAAACGGACGTGGAGCTTTGGAAGATGTCCAGTTTCATAAGGGTGGCAACTGAATAATGAGACTGGCAGCCGCCGGCCTGCTGGTCCTCCACTGCACTGCTAATTAGGGATTCCATCATAAGAAAGGTGTGTGTCTTCAGCACAGTGTTGTGTGTGTGTGTGTTTGTGTTGTGTGTGTTGTGTTGTTTGTGTGTGTGTTTGTGTTGTGTGTGTGTTGTGTTGTTCGTGTGTCTTCTGTTCATATATTTGTGAGTGTGATGAACATACAGTACCTGTGTAAAGTAGACAGTAGAGATCTGTGTGTGTGTGTGCGTGTCTATTTCTGTGTGTGTGTGTGCGTGTGTGTGTGCGTGTCTATTTCTGTGTGTGTGTGTGTGTGCGTGTCTATTTCTGTGTGTGTGTGTGTGTGACATAGAGATCTTTATTGTGGCCTACTTTAAATCAGGGCATGAGCCCAGACATCACCCAAGAGTGTGTGTGTGTGTGTGTGTGTGTGTGTGTGTGTGTGTGTGTGTGTGTGTGTGTGTGTGTGGTGAGGTGAAATGAGTAATTTTGATGTGGATGAATAACCTCTGCATGCCCCAAAAACAAAGAATGAACAGACACACACACACACACATACACACATAGACACACAGACACACATACATGCACACACACATGCACACATGCACGCACACACACACGCACACACACACATAAAGGAAGAGAGGAAGAGGGAAAGAGAGACAGGGAGAGAGGAAGAGAGAGAGAGAGTGTGAATGTGTGTGTATGAGAGACACTGTGTGTGACTGACTCTCTCTCTCTCTTACTCACACACACTACTAGGTTCTAGGTGTGGGAATTGATAGGTTTTGATCAATATCAATATCAATGCCATTGTTGATTCTGCTTATTGGTCCAGTTTCTTTAGTGTTTAGAGGGTGTTCTACACAGGTTTCTTTAGTGTTTAGAGGGTGTTCTACACAGGTTTCCTTAGTGTTTAGAGGGTGTTCTACACAGGTTTCCTTAGTGTTTAGAGGGTGTTCTACTCAGGTTTCCTTAGTGTTTAGAGGGTGTTCTACACAGGTTTCTTTAGTGTTTAGAGGGTGTTCTACACAGGTTTCCTTAGTGTTTAGAGGGTGTTCTACACAGGTTTCCTTAGTGTTTAGAGGGTGTTCTACACAGGTTTCCTTAGTGTTTAGAGGGTGTTCTACACAGGTTTCCTTAGTGTTTAGAGGGTGTTCTACACAGGTTTCCTTAGTGTTTAGAGGGTGTTCTACACAGGTTTCTTTAGTGTTTAGAGGGTGTTCTACACAGGTTTCCTTAGTGTTTAGAGGGTGTTCTACACAGGTTTCCTTAGTGTTTAGAGGGTGTTCTACACAGGTTTCCTTAGTGTTTAGAGGGTGTTCTACACAGGTTTCCTTAGTGTTTAGAGGGTGTTCTACACAGGTTTCTTTAGTGTTTAGAGGGTGTTCTACACAGGTTTCCTTAGTGTTTAGAGGGTGTTCTACACAGGTTTCTTTAGTGTTTAGAGGGTGTTCTACACAGGTTTCCTTAGTGTTTAGAGGGTGTTCTACACAGGTTTCTTTAGTGTTTAGAGGGTGTTCTACACAGGTTTCTTTAGTGTTTAGAGGGTGTTCTACACAGGTTTCCTTAGTGTTTAGAGGGGTTTCTACACAGGTTTCTTTAGTGTTTAGAGGGTGTTCTACACAGGTTTCCTTAGTGTTTAGAGGGTGTTCTACACAGGTTTCTTTAGTGTTTAGAGGGTGTTCTACACAGGTTTCCTTAGTGTTTAGAGGGTGTTCTACTCAGGTTTCTTTCCTTAGTGTTTAGAGGGTGTTCTACACAGGTTTCCTTAGTGTTTAGAGGGTGTTCTACACAGGTTTCTTTAGTGTTTAGAGGGTGTTCTACACAGGTTTCCTTAGTGTTTAGAGGGTGTTCTACACAGGTTTCCTTAGTGTTTAGAGGGTGTTCTACACAGGTTTCTTTAGTGTTTAGAGGGTGTTCTACACAGGTTTCCTTAGTGTTTAGAGGGTGTTCTACACAGGTTTCCTTAGTGTTTAGAGGGGTTTCTACACAGGTTTCTTTAGTGTTTAGAGGGTGTTCTACACAGGTTTCCTTAGTGTTTAGAGGGTGTTCTACACAGGTCAGGTTTAGAGGGTCACACAGGTTTCTTTATGTTTAGAGGGTGTTCACACAGGTCAGTGTTTAGAGGGTGTTCACACAGGTTTCCTTAGGTTTAGAGGGGGTTTCCAATTTCTTTAGTGTTTAGAGGGTGTTCTACACAGGTTTCCTTAGTGTTTAGAGGGTGTTCCGGTTTTCATACCATAGGCTAAGGTACCACTAAGACAATGGCATCTTATTAGAACTAAAGAATGTAATTTCATAGAATTACTAGTGCATGAATGTGCACACAGTAGAATTTATAACAGTTTTTACGCTTAAAAAGTCAAATGAAAAGTTGATCTGTAGTTTCAAGGGAGCCAGATTGTGTGCTTAGAGGCTAAAGCAGTTAATTGGGATTGTGTGCTTAGAGGCTAAAGCAGTTAATTGTGATTGTGTGCTTAGAGGCTAAAGCAGTTAATTGGTTGCACCTGAGTTGACCACCTGGCACAAGGTTATAATTGACAGCTTTTTCATTTTTTCTTAATTGCCCGCTGTGATGTCAAATTGCTTAACAACCCTTAAAAGCCCAATTATGTTATTCCAACTGTACCACCCATCACTGCCACTAAAGGGCATCATTGGACCACTTTAATCGATTGGACCAAGTAGTTCAATTCTTTGTTATAGTCAGTCAGAGAGAGAAGTTCCTTATAATTTAAACATCACATATGAGCTATTGCATAACTACTTGAAAATTAAATGCTAAATAGGGAATTAAAAATAGATAAACAGCCTCCTATGATGCTCAGGTTATTGTCAGTCTGATGTCTGCCAGGCTACCACTAGAGGGTATCATTGCACCATTTTAAACAATTGAATCAAGTTATTTTTCAGGAAACCTGAAGCAGCAGGCGTCTATGTAGTTGACTAGTTACTTAGTTACTAGTTACTTGACTAGTGTGACTTACATTTACATTTAGGCATTTAGCAGACGCTTTTATCCAAAGCGACTTACAAAAGAGGATAACATTCAGCTATGACACAATGAAGGAACTAACAAGGGGTGCATATTGCTAACAGAGAAACTGCACCAATTTTAAGTTGAAAGTGCAATAGTGCAGAGAAATTAAATTGTTAAGTGCATTCTCAAAGTGTACGCCAGGAGATATTCTTGGAAGAGCTGGGTCTTCACGAGTTTCTTGAAGGTGGAGAGGGTCTCAGTTGATCTGGTAGCATTTGGGAGGTCATTCCACCAGCGCGGAACCATATATGAGAAGAACTTTTACAGTTAATGCTAGCCTAGCTAATGTTTGCTAGCTGTTTTGCTAACAAGGGTTAATCTCAGAAATAACATGGTTGTTATGAGCTCTAAGACCACAGGAAGCAGTACTGGTTACAAACATACATATAGAATCACTTAATGTTGTAATTAGCTAACTTGGCTAATGTTTGCTAGCTAATGCGAGTGGTGCTACTTAGCTAACTTTGCCACCACTAGAGGGCATCATTGCACCATTTACAACTTAATCAAGTGTTTTAAACTCACTCAAAAGCTGGGAGTGGCTGCAGGTGTAATTTATTTTGTTAATTATGCAGATGTGATTTAAATCAAGAAAGCTGGAAGAGGCTGCATGTGTCATTTATTTAAGTTAACAAGTTAGACAAAAGTAGCCTAGACCATAGTGTGACTGAAAATGTTGTGGCTAACCTTTCTAATGTTCGCTAGATACTTTGTTAACTGTCAGCAATAACATGTTTAATGTGATGATATCCATCAAGAAAGCTGTGAGAGTGCAGAGTGTATACTTAGTGGCTGAAGCAGTTAAGCTTGTAACTGAGCACAAGATTCTGATTACTTAATAGTGTTTTAATTGCTTCTTAATTGCTCGTGATGTCACAACGCTCAATGTAAAATGAGTCTTGTTAAGAATGTAGATGTAAAAGTTACTAATTGGGGGAATTGCAGGTGGTTGGACAGAAGAGAGAGAAATTTCCTGTATTATTGGTTATGAACTGAAATGTGTTTGACATGAAAGACTGCTAACAGATTTGCTAGCAGTGCTACTGAGCTAACTCTGCTAGCGGTGCAACTTAGCTAATGTTTATGAATGGTTTTGCTAGCAGTCATTAGTGTTGGTTCTAATGTGGTTACTTTGGGAACTGATGTAGTTGCTTTATTTTAGTGTTTGCTATATTGGTTACTATGTGGATTAATGGTTGATCATAGTTCACAATTTAGGATCCGTTTGACTGATCCGATGTGAACAGGATTGATAGTTCTAGGAGAGCCACATTGCTCAGGCAGTTGATTGATTGCGTCACACAAGATTACATCTTTTTAATTGTTTCTTAATTGATCATAATGATGTCACAGTGCTCAAAGTTAAGTCTATTGGGGAGAATAGTAGTTTTAGTTAATATTTCAAAATGTGTAAAGTTTACAAAGATGAAAAATCCATAGCACAAATGTCCATTGTAAGCCCTATGTGATGCCGTTTGAATGACATGTCTGTGTTAAGCCACATTAAACACACATGTCTGTGTTAAGCACATTAAACACACATGTTAAGCCACATTAAACACACATGTCTGTGTTAAGCACATTAAACACACATGTTAAGCACATTAAACACACATGTCTGTGTTAAGCACATTAAACACACATGTTAAGCACATTAAACACACACATTAAACACACATGTCTGTGTTAAGCACATTAAACACACAGAACTAGAAGAAGAAGACAAACATGAAGATTTGAAAGAACAGCATAGTACATTTCCATGCTCTAATGAGGACACCATGTAGAGCTGTGTGTGTGTGTGTGTGTGTGTGTGTGTGTGTGTAGAGCTGTGTCATGTATTTTAGTGTTGGATTCAGACCAGTTTACAATGGTGTGAAAAACATGCTGCCATTGACAAGAGCAGGGATACGATTCCAGTGAATGGAAAAACACACACACACACACACACGCACGCACACACACTCACACACGCACACACACACACATACACACACTCACACACACACACACACTCACACACACACACACACACACACACACACACACACACAAACACACTCACACATACACACACACACACACACACACACACACACACACACACACACACACACACACACACACACACACACACACACACACACACATACACACACACACACACACACACACACATACACACACACACACACACACACACACACACACACACAAACACACAATTACTGTACTTGAACTCGTTTATTATATAAACTGTAGCATATTGTGTGTGTGTGTATATATACATATTACTGTTACTGAGAATGTTTAAGCTGTCTATCTATCTATATTTATATCTACCTGTTCTCATGAGTTTATTTCTCTCTCTCTCTCTCTCTCTCTCTGTGTGTGTGTGTGAGAGAGAGAGACAGAGAGTTCCTTAAAAACTGTTCAGGAAGTAGCCATAGCCTTGGAACTTTCCTGTGTGCAAAAACAGCACACACACATTCTCTGTCTCACACACACACACACATGCGCGCACACACACACACACACACACATTCTCTCTCTCACACACATGGGCACACATACACACACACACACATTCTCTCTCTCTCTCACACACACATGCGCACATACACACACACATTCTCTCTCTCATACTCTCTCTCTCACACACACACACACACACATTCTCTCTCATACTCTCTCTCTTTCTCTCTCTCACACACACACACATTCTCTCTCTCATACTCTCTCTCTTTCTCTCTCTCTCACACACATACACACACACACACAGATGTTACAGTGATGTTAGGCTGCCATCTACAGCTGGTTTATGAGAGTGCAGTTTACAGTTGGTATATGTGTGTGTTTGTCAGTGGTGGCATGGAGCTACTTCTTTACTGTACTTCAATACATTCTTCACATATCTGCGCTTTAGACAGAATGATGATCACTGTGATCACTGTGATTTAGTTAAGTAGACAGAATGATGATTAATGATGATCACTGTGATCACTGTGAAGTAGACAGAATGATGATTAATGATGATCACTGTGATTTAGTTAAGTAGACAGAATGATGATTAATGATGATCACTGTGATCACTGTGATTTAGTTAAGTAGACAGAATGATGATTAATGATGATCACTGTGATTTAGTTAAGTAGACAGAATGATGATTAATGATGATCACTGTGATTTAGTTAAGTAGACAGAATGATGATTAATGATGATCACTGTGATTTAGTTAAGTAGACAGAATGATGATTAATGATGATCACTGTGATTTAGTTAAGTAGACAGAATGATGATTAATGATGATCACTGTGATCACTGTGATTTAGTTAAGTAGACAGAATGATGATTAATGATGATCACTGTGATCACTGTGAAGTAGACAGAATGATGATTAATGATGATCACTGTGATCACTGTGAAGTAGACAGAATGATGATTAATGATGATCACTGTGATTTAGTTAAGTAGACAGAATGATGATTAATGATGATCACTGTGATTTAGTTAAGTAGACAGAATGATGATTAATGATGATCACTGTGATTTAGTTAAGTAGACAGAATGATGATTAATGATGATCACTGTGATTTAGTTAAGTAGACAGAATGATGATTAATGATGATCACTTTTACTTCTACTTTTTGAAGCTGTACTTTCTACTCCACTCCATTTCCTGAATGGATGCTGCTGCACTTTATTAGCACTCTTTTGCTGAAGGCTAATTGGCTGTGTCGGTCAGTCAGGTACACAATATCTTGTGTGAAGCTCATTCATCCCAATGGGTGATGTGTAAAAAGAACTCAAGGCACTCTTGTCTGAGCCAGAGTGGCTCTTATCTGGGCTTAGCATCACCAGTGTTAGCTGGTATATCATGAATTACAACTTGTTACTTGCTAGGTCACTTAGCAGCAGTTTCTGGACAGGCGCACCGTACCTCATGTGTGACTATTTGTGTGTGACCTTTTCATACGAATAAGTAATGCTGTAATGTTGACATGCTGCTCCACTCCATGAATTTGTGTCCCCAGTTTGACTAGCGTTATATTCAGAAGGGAATGTCACTCAGGTGATTCTGGAACTTTCAACACTTTTGCCATGGAGTATTTGGATGGATGTTTTGAAATATAAACCATTAGAGGTGTGTAATAATGTATTGACTAGCATTATCTTCCATTAGGGTTGTGTAATAATTAGGGGTGAGTAATAATGTATTGTCTCTTAAGTACTTTTACTTTTAGTACTGTAAGCAGATTAACACAGAACAGTAAATAGGTCTTTCAGTTTGTCAAGAAGAGAAGGCTGAGTTCTGGCTGAGTTCTGGTTGAGATTAGGCATCCATGGGACTGCATTCAGATTGCCATTTGGCCCACTTGAGTTTGATTGGATCAATATTAGTCATGCCATTTATTGTACCTGTCTCTCTTCCTCTCTCTCTTCCTCTCTCTCTATCTCTCTTCTTCTCTGTGACCCTCTCCCTCTCCTTCCCTCCCTCTCTCCCTCTATCTTTCTCCCTCTTTCAGACTTGTCCAAAAATCGTCTCTCAGACGTTCCATCAGAGGTGTGTCAGCTGGTTGCCTTGGAGACGCTGAATCTCTATCACAACTGGATCAGAAGTGTCCCTGACACACTCATCACACTACACACACTCAGCAACCTCAACATCAGGTAATAAACACACACACACACACACACACACACAAACATACACTCTCATCACACTACACACACTTACCAACCTCAACATCAGTAACACACACACACACACACACACACACACACACACACACACACACACACACACACTATACACACACTCACATCACACACAAACAACCTTAACTCTAACCTTAACATCAGGTAACACACACACACACGCACACAATACACACTCTCATCACACACACACACACACTATAACCCATCAGGTAACACACACACAAACACTCAGTTGCAGTTTCTATTTTTTCTTTTTAATCTGTTTTGCTACTTTTAGAATTATATAGGGTTCTAAAGGGTTCTAAAGGGTTCTCTTTATCTGTGTGTTTGTTTGTGTTTATTTCTTCTACGCTGTTTGTTTGATGTGATTTATGTGTTTGATAATCTGCTGCTTCTTCTGTTCTTTGACTTGTTTTGGTTTGAATCTGTCAAGCACATTGAGTTGCCACCATGGATGAAATGTGTGTGTGTGCGTGTGTGTGTGTGTTGTTCTCCTGACAGCCGTAATCAGCTCTGTGTGTTCCCAGCGTGTGTGTGTGGCCTTCCTCTGCGCGTGCTCAACGTCTCCAACAACAAACTCAACACACTCCCAGACAGCATCAGTCAGATGCATACGCTCATGGAGCTGGTGAGATTTGCTTTGGATAAAAGCCTCAATGCATCAATGTAAATGTAACCGTGTGTGTGTGTGTGTGTGTGTGTGTGTGTTTATAGAATACTGTTCACTCATTCTCATAATATTCTGTGTGTGTGTGTGTGTGTGTGATTGTGCGTGGGTGTGTGTATGTGTGTGTGTGTGTGTGTGTGTGTGATTGTGCATGGGTGTGTGTATGTATGTGTGTGTGTGTGTGTGTGATTGTGGGTGTGTGTGTGATTGTGTCTGTGTGATTGTGTGTGGGTGTGTGTGTGTCTGTATGACTGTGTGTGTGTGTGTGTTTATATATGTGGGTGTGTGTATGTGTGTGTGGGTGTGTGTGTGTCTGTATGACTGTGTGTGTGCGTGTGTGTGTGTGTTTATATATGTGTGTGATTGTGTGTGGGTGTGTGTGTGTCTGTATGACTGTGTGTGTGTGTGTCTGTATGACTGTGTGTATATGTGTGTGTGTGTGTGTGTGTGTGTGTGTATGTATGTGTATGTGTGTGTGTGTGTGAGTGTGTGTGTGTGTATGTATGTGTGTGTATGTGTGTGTGTGTGTGTGTGTGTGTGTAGGATGTGAGCTGTAATGAGATCACGGCTCTTCCGGGGTATATTGGGCGTCTTCCAGTTCTCCGAGAGCTGAACGTCAGAAGGAACCTGCTGTGTGTCCTACCAGACGGTGAGTATTTGTGTGTGTGTGTTTGTGTTTGTGTATGTGTGTGTGTTTGTGTGTGTGTTGACTAAATGCTCAAGGCTTTTGTCAAGGTGCTTTGTTTGGCCTTTGAGGCTTTTGTTTGGCCTTTGGCCTTAACCTTTGACCTTGCATGCATCACACAGGAGGAGTAGAGAGGAGTAGAGAGGAGTGGGGAGGAGTAGAGAGGAGTGGAGAGGAGTGGAGAGGAGTGGGGAGGAGTAGAGAGGAGTGGAGAGGAGTAGAGAGGAGTGGGGAGGAGTGGGGAGGAGTAGAGAGGAGTAGAGAGGAGTGGGGAGGAGTAGAGAGGAGTGGAGAGGAGTAGAGAGGAGTGGGGAGGAGTAGAGAGGAGTAGAGAGGAGTGGAGAGGAGTAGAGAGGAGTGGGGAGGAGTAGAGAGGAGTGGGGAGGAGTGGGGAGGAGTAGAGAGGAGTAGAGAGGAGTGGGGAGGAGTAGAGAGGAGTGGGGAGGAGTAGAGAGGAGTGGAGAGGAGTAGAGAGGAGTGGGGAGGAGTAGAGAGGAGTGGGGAGGAGTGGGGAGGAGTAGAGAGGAGTGGGGAGGAGTGGGGAGGAGTAGAGAGGAGTGGGGAGGAGTAGAGAGGAGTGGGGAGGAGTAGAGAGGAGTGGGGAGGAGTAGAGAGGAGTAGAGAGCGTCACACTGGTGTGTTTCACATTAAAATGAATCTGAAATGAATTTGTTTTGATTTCAAATTTCAATTCTCAATTCAATTTCAATTCTCACAATTCAATTTTAAGTCATTAAGTTTCTGTGTGTGTGTGTGTGTGTGTGTGTGTGTGTGTGTGTGTGTGTGTGTGTGTGTGTGTGTGTCTGTGTTACCACCTCAGAGTACTTTTGGTAGCAGACAGAGTGTATCCTGCAGGAGCAAATTTACTCTGAGCTCTTAGGAGTAGAAAAGTGCTATAAAAATGCAGCAATTTGAAAAGTGCTATAAAAATGCAGCCATTTACCATTTCAGTGGCTTTGGATACAAGTGGTCTTGTTCATTTTTATAAATATGTTTAAAACCACAAGTTTCCTGTTTTAATCCAAGATAATGTAGACATATATTCTTATGTTGACCTAGTTTAACTAGTCCTACGTAGATATATGAAATTATGGCCGTATGTTTACTTTTTTCTTTCCTTAAAACCAATACTGCATTAGTGTGTATCACATGTCAGCTTATGAGTCATGCCAATAGAGAGAAGGAGTGTGTGTGTGTGTGTGTGTGTGTGAAGCATTCAGACATACCACTATACCCGTGAGTGTGTTTGGCAACGACAGGCGAGTGAAAAACTAGTCATGTGATGTGGGCGGGTACCGAGGTAAAATAATTTTAACTTTCAGTGATGCGACTGAAGCCATTACCTATAGGAATAGAGGATACTGTTGATTGACAGTCAGCTGAAACTGAGTTCCTTAGAGAAGACAAAACATCTTTGACTAGAAAACAAACAGAAAACTTTGGTACTGAACCCACGAGCGAGAGAGAGAGTGAGACAGAGAGAGAATGAGACAGAGAGAGAGTAAGACAGAGAGAGAATGAGACAGAGAGAGAGTGAGACAGAGAGAGAATGAGACAGAGAGTGAGTGAGACAGAGAGAGAATGAGACAGAAAGAGTGAGGCAGAGAGAGAGTGAGAGAGAGAGAGAGTGAGACAGAGAGAGAGTGTTGTAATTAGCTGAGGTCAGAGGTCATGGCACAGATACAGGATAACCCACTCTGCACTGTCTCCCGGGAAACTCACAGATGATTCTTCTATCTTTCCCTCACACACACACACACACACACACACACACACACACACACACACACACACACACACACTTGACAGTGAGGGAATGTATGGTTGCACAAGTTTATTTTTAACAAGTGAATGACCTGGATTTTTGGTTAAAGTAAAGTGACTAGAGACACAAACGTGCACACACACACACACACACACACACACACACACACACACACACACACATATACACACACACACACACACACACACACACACACACACACACACACACACACACACACATATACACACACACAGAAGAACTCTTCATTACATCACTGACCTCTTTTCTTCACTACACAAACACAGAGATGGCCCCACACGTGCCACATACTAAACACACACACACACACTCACACATGCACACACACACACACACACATACACACAAACACACATACACACACACATCAAGTCAAGTCAAGTCAAGTAGGGATTTATTGTCGTTTCAGCCATATACACAGTACATAGTGAGA
>JAIFZK010000179.1:752500-762500 GCA_027481765.1 Tenualosa thibaudeaui
GTTATGATACGTCTAAACACTGTGTTTATCTGTGTGCATATCTGTACGTGTGTGTGTGTGTGTGTGTCTGTGTGTGTGTGTGTGTGAGTCTAACTGTGTGTGTGTGTGTGTGTGTGTGTGTGTGTGTGTGTGTGTGTGTGTGTGTGTGTGTGTAGAACATTGAGAGCAGACTGAAGGTGAGTCTCCCAGAGGACCTTGGCTCCGCCCTGATGGACGGGGTGGTTCTGTGTCACCTGGCCAATCACATCAAGCCACGCTCCATCCTCAGCATCCATGTGCCCTCCCCTGCAGTGGTAAGCCACCAATCATAGCTCCACCTGCCCACACTCTATCCTCCAATCAAAGCTCAGCTCACACTCTCCCCCAAACACAGCTCAGCCTGCCCACACTCTCCACCAATCACAGCTCAGCTCACCCACACTCTGTCCTCCACAGTTACAATCCAAAGGCAAGTTCAACCAATGCACCTTTTTGCTACGGTTTGCTGCAGTTTAATCATTTTTCGCAATGCTTTGCAACACTTTGCAACACTTTGCAACACTTTGCAACAGACTTCTGAGTGTTTGGTGGGTATCCGGTGGCGTGGGTGTGTCAGAAAAGTCACAGAATGACCCCCTCAGCTGTGCTCTCTGTGTTTGTGTTGCAGCCAAAGCTCAGTATGGCCAAATGCCGCAGAAACGTGGAGAACTTTCTGGATGCCTGCCGGAAGATGGGTGTGCCTGAGGTGAGTGACTTCGGGTCCTGTGACATCAGTTCTTGAGCTCCTCCTCCTGCATTGGGCTCAGGAGATAGAAGCCGTTGCCAGGCAACCTGCCAAAGCTAAAACTCCCCACACTGAGGGTCTGTTTCATTTCTTTAACATGAAGCGTCACAAAAGTGGCTCCATGTTTGTAGTCTTTTTGTAGTCTTAAAGGAAGGCCAGTATGGCTCCATGTTTGCAGTCAAAAGAGTGAAGTTGTATACAATTGGACTTGTTTTTGAAGCTTGAAGACATTTCACTCTTCTTCAGTTCTGGCCGGGGGATGGAAAAACCCGGAACTTTTTTTGTGGAAATACTGTTCCCATTCACATATGGAGTATGAATGTAATATATGGAGTATGAATGTAATATATGGAATATGAATGTAATATATGGCTTTTTTTAATGTATATTTAAAGGAGTGTCTCTTCCCTTCTCCATAAGACAATGCTATTGTAAAAGGTGCTGTATAAATCAAATTGAATTGAATATAATTGAGACGTTGATGTACTGCTGAATCCTGTCCTGATGAGGTTGCTGTGCCCTAGCTTCTCCAATATACACCTCACTGCACTGTACTGCAGAAACCACATTGTTGAGGTTGTGTCTTGGGGTTTTGTCCTTGGGGTGAACCAGTCTCTGTCTGAGGGTGTTACCAGGTGTGAAGTAGACTCAGATGTTGTACTTACTTAAGATACGTAAGACTTAAGATTCTCCTTTTCTCAGAAAATCCAGATACGTAGGGGACCACCATTTTGGTTCCATTCCCTGTCTCTTCCCTGGGGTGTGGTCTACAGTTCACAACTCCACCTACAGTCAGATAAATCTCCGTTTTTTCTATCCCCAGGCCAGAACTGAAGAAGCCTTTTGGATGAAAGTTGTAATGTCTTAGAGCTCCAAAAAAGAAGTGCAATTGCAAATTAACACTTTTGATTACCATGACCTTGATGAATAAGAATCTTCACAGACATACTCCATGTTTGTAGTTTTTGTGTTTTTTGTAGTTTTTGAAAGAGTTTAGTTCTCCTGAGCTCAGCAGATGAGGAGCTCCTGGTCACTCAGGACCACTGGGGGTGCACATCTGCACATGTGTCTACACACACACACACACACACACACACACACACACACACACCTGCACATGTGTCTACATACACACACACACACACACACATCTGCACATGTGTCTACACACACACACACACACACACACATCTGCACATGTGTCTACATACACACACACACATCTGCACATGTGTCTACATACACACACACACACACACACACACACATCTGCACATGTGTCTACACACACACACACACACACACAAATATTCACATGTGTCTACACACACACACACACACACACACACATCTGCACATGTGTCTACATACACACACACACACATCTGCACATGTGTCTACATACACACACACACACACATCTGCACATGTGTCTACATACACACACACACACACATCTGCACATGTGTCTACATACACACACACACACACACACACATCTGCACATGTGTCTACATACACACACACACACACACACACATCTGCACATGTGTCTACATACACACACACACACACACACACACACACACACACACACATCTGCACATGTGTCTACATACACACACACACACACATCTGCACATGTGTCTACATACACACACACACACAGCTGCACATGTGTCTACATACACACACACACACACACACACACACACACATCTGCACATGTGTCTACATACACACACACACACACACACATCTGCACATGTGTCTACATACACACACACACACACACACATCTGCACATGTGTCTACACACACACACACACACATCTGCACATGTGTCTACACACACACACACACACACACACACATCTGCACATGTGTCTACATACACACACACACACACATCTGCACATGTGTCTACATACACACACACACACACACACACACACACACACACACAAGCACACATGTGCAGCACACACACACACTCCAGTGGTCCTAATGGTGTCTTTAAGCAGGCTGGTGATGTCATGATGCTACAAGTGACATCATTAGACTAACCTGTGATATAGTGAAAGGTCACCAGTCTGGCCTGTGACATCATCACCCTAGCAAATTATGGGTAATTTAAGCTCCTCCCCTCACCCCCCACCCCATCCTGGCTGCCGCAGCTAATGACGTTGCTATGGTGACACTGCTGCTATGGTGGTGTGTGTGGATGGGACATTTAATATCAGTCTACTCAGGATGAGTGTGTGTGTGTGTGTGTGTGCATTTAAAGAACCATTTCATGACTGGGTTATGTCATTACCAGACCTCCACCCTGACGCACACGCCCATCAGGGTATGAGGTGTGTGTGACATCAGTGTGTGAGGTTGTGTGTGTGTGTGACATCAGTGTGTGAGGTTGTGTGTGTGTGTGCCGTATCTGTGATCCCGCAAATGGGCTCAAATGGGTTTACTAACCAGCGTCTCATTTGGACACAGTGATTAGGTTTACTCATTTGGATTAGGTTTACTAACCAGCGTCTCATTTGGATTAGGTTTACTAACCAGCGTCTCATTTGGACACAGTGATTAGGTTTACTAACCAGCGTCTCATTTGGACACAGTGATTAGGTTTACTAACCAGCGTCTCATTTGGATTAGGTTTACTAACCAGCGTCTCATTTGGACACAGTGATTAGGTTTACTAACCAGCGTCTCATTTGGACACAGTGATTAGGTTTACTAACCAGCGTCTCATTTGGACACAGTGATTAGGTTTACTAACCAGCGTCTCATTTGGATTAGGTTTACTAACCAGCGTCTCATTTGGATTAGGTTTACTAACCAGTGTCTCATTTGGATTAGGTTTACTCATTTGGACACAGTGATTAGGTTTACTAACCAGCGTCTCATTTGGATTAGGATTACTACCCAGCGTCTCATTTGGATTAGGTTTACTAACCAGTGTCTCATTTGGATTAGGTTTACTCATTTGGACACAGCGATTAGGTTTACTAACCAGTGTCTCATTTGGATTAGGTTTACTCATTTGGACACAGCGATTAGGTTTACTAACCAGCGTCTCATTTGGATTAGGTTTACTAACCAGCGTCTCATTTGGACACAGTGATTAGGTTTACTAACCAGCGTCTCATTTGGATTAGGTTTACTCATTTGGACACAGTGATTAGGTTTACTAACCAGCGTCTCATTTGGATTAGGTTTACTAACCAGCGTCTCATTTGGATTAGGTTTACTAACCAGCGTCTCATTTTGGATTAGGTTTACTAACCAGACTAGACTAGTAGACTAGTACTGACTAGTAGACTAGTACTGACTAGTGGACTAATACTGACCAGTAGACTAGTACTGACTAATGGACTAGTGCTGACTAATGGACTAGTGCTGACCAGTAGACTAGTGCTGACTAATGGACTAGTGCTGACCAGTGGACTAGTGCTGACTAATGGACTAGTACTGACTAATGGACTAGTGCTGACCAGTAGACTAGTGCTGACCAGTAGACTAGTGCTGACTAATGGACTAGTACTGACCAGTAGACTAGTACTGACCAGTAGACTAGTGCTGACCAGTGGACTAGTGCTGACTAATGGACTAGTGCTGACCAGTAGACTAGTGCTGACCAGTGGACTACTGCTGACTAATGGACTAGTGCTGACTAATGGACTAGTACTGACTAATGGACTAGTGCGGATGCAAGACTGTTTGTCAATGAGATGAAAGACTGTTTGTCAATGAGACGCAAGACTGTGTCAATGAGACGAAAGACTGTCAATGAGACGAAAGACTGTTTTAATGAGACGAAAGACTGTTTGTTAATGAGACGAAAGACAATGGCAATAGCTTGGTTTAGCTAATAGTGTGTTCCCGGGATAGACTACTGGGAAGCGGGGAGTTTCTGATGTTCTGACAGTCTTGGCCAATCAGGCGTGATGCAGCCCCTCTAACATCAGAAACCTCCCAGTTGCCTATGAGTTTCCCATAGTGAAAGACTGAAAAACAGTGGCCCAAAAGCTAATAGCTGTTTGCTAATGTTGCTAATTCAAAGTTAACGGCTTAGCCTAGCTGCTTAGTGCTAAAAGTTGTTTGCTAATGTTAATGACTTGGCTTAGCTGCTCAGTGCTAAAGGCTGTTTGTTAATGCTACAGTAATGACTTGGCTTATCTGCTCAGTGCTAAAGGCTGTTTGCTAATGCTACAGTAATGGCTTGGCTTAGCTCCTCAGTGCTAAAGGCTGTTTGCCAATGTTACAGGCTGTTCTATAAGAGCATCAGTGGCTGCTAAGTATGCTAAGTAGTTAACTGCTAACTCAACCACAGGCTTTCACTTTGTGCTGATGCTATTTTCACCTCACGCTACACACACTGTCAAACAACACACTCACACAACTACACATTCATGTCTGTCTGCCTCCTGAGAGAGAGGGGTGCTAAAGTTGGTATGATCAGTCCAGTCATTTAATAATCCACTTCACTACTCTGTTGTTAATTATTATTTCCCTAATTGCCAAAGATAAACACTGTTCCATTAACTAGGCATCTGTGCTCTGCCAGTCTGAGGCCTTTATACTGATGTTGCTTCATTTGGTCTCAAAAATACTGCCCTGAAAAACACCCTTAACCTTTAACCTTATACTGCCCTGAAGGACACCTTTAACCCTTGACCCTTTAGTACCCTGAAGGACACCTTTAACCCTTGACCCTTTAGTACCCTGAAGGACACCTTTACTGCCTTGAAGGGAGTTTGTCTTGCGCTCTTGGGAGCCAGACATTAATGACAAAACATCCTTTGAACACCAGGGGGCAGAGCAGTCGAAAACTATTTAAAAAACAGAAGCACTGATTATGAGCATAAATATGAATATGTACAAACATGCATGAATCAAGTGCCTGTTCTCTCTCAGAAAGCGCACACACACACACACACACACACACACACACACACACACACACACACAGTTTCTGTCGCTGTTTAATCTTCTGCTGTGTTCTTCTCTTTTGGCGAACGGACGTCCCCCTCCCCTTTTTTCCTCTTCTTCTCCACCCTTTCTCTCACTCCTCCCTCTCTTCTATTCTTTCTCTCTCTCTCCTCTTCCCTTTCACCCTTTCTTTTGCCCCCCTTTTCCCTCCCTCTCCCTCCCTCTCTTCCTTCTTCCCTCTCTCGCTCTCTCTCTCTCTCTCTCTCCGGCAGTTATCTCTGTGTTCGGCGTATGACATCCTGCAGTGGCGTCTGCGGCCAGTAGAGGCCACCGTGTGCTCACTGCTCAAGAACCTCAACAACACAGAGACAGAGAGAGAGAGAGGGATGGAGAGAAAAGAGAGAGAGAGAGGGATGGAGGGGAGGATGGAGAGAGGGGGGGAGGTGAAGAAAGGAAAAGAGAAGATGGAGGATGAAGAGAGAGAGGTGGAGATGAAGATAAAGAACAAGAGTGAGGTGGAGAGAGAGAAAGAGAAAGCGAGAGAGGCCTCTCTGGCCCCACCCCCTACCTGGTGTATCTGGGATCTGATTGGTTCCTGCCTGCTCCACCTACTCTGCCTCCTGATGCTCTTTCTGGCTTACAGCTGGAGTGAACTTGCTTAACACACACACACACACACACACACACACACACACTAGGGTCATGGTGATAGATATTCTCTAGACTGCACTGCTGGCCACTGTGTTTCAGGCTTCATTGGTGGCCAGCCACACAGCAGCATGCAGGGCCTGGACTCCCAGACGGAGCTTAGATTCCCACTGGGCCGCTCCCTCTGCTCACTGTTGGCTTTGTACACAATGGGAAGGAGATTGAAAAAAGGAGAATATTGTCCATGTAAATGAGACATAGAATGGACACCCCTTTTGCCTTGGCTCTGATGAATCAGGAGGGGCTCTCCTTCATTTAGAAATAGCCTCTAAAACACGAGTGAAATATACATACTGTACATTTATGCATTTAGAAGATACTTCTATCCAAGCGACTTACATTTGTCAGCTATTAATTCCATCATGGACAGTCTCCCCTAGAGCAACTGAGGGTTAAGTGTCTTGCTCAAGGGCACAGTGGTAGCAGCCGGGATTTGAACCCACAATTTCCAGGCTACTAGCATATTAGCCAGGTTCTTTAATGGCTAAGTCACCACTGCCATAGCTAAGTCACCACTGCCATAGCCTGTATGTGATGTCATATAGCACAGAGCGATTGGAGTTCAACTGTGGCTGCCAAAGGGGACATCATTTAGCCCACATTTCAGTACCCAGCCAAAATTTAAGGTTTTAATTGGGCTTATAAAATTGTATTGAGCTTATTTTTGAGAAATTAAAGTTATATTCTATTTTAATATCAGAGAACAAGGTACAATACTCCATTCATCCATTCTGTGTCCCCTTTAAAAAAGCCTTGAACCTGCCGTCAGTAGGTTTGCACACCACATGAAATAGCCAGAGTAGAGTCCTTGGTCAGTCATAGCTGCATAGAGGAAGACTTGGTGACGTTGAACAACAGGGCGATGGACTGATTCACACCAGAGTTCACCTTTAATGGGTAAAGTGTAGGTCTGAGTGAAACAGGGTGTGTGAGTAGCTGTGTGGATTCAGGTCCTGCATGTGAGACATTTGACATTCCAAACACATTGTCTGGGTGGGGAGATCAAAGATCGCTTAAGGTGTTTACATGCATTTTAAAAGTTCAGTTTTAGTGTATGATGTCGGATTTAGACAATAATTAAATTTTCTCTTAGTGCATGTATACCCACTTACTGAACACACACACACATACACAGACAACACACAAACGTGAACACATACCTACAGCATTTTCATGCTACTCTGTTGCTGTTTAACACACACACACACACACACACACACACATGCACGCACACATACCTAATTACTTACTAATATTATAGGGTGATTTGTAAGATTATTTATTATTATGAGTATATATTACTTATTGTTAAGTCATATTTAATGTAATTATTTGTTGGTTTGTAAAAGTAAGATTATCAGTTTGTTGTCAGTAACAATTAGTTAATGACTTAATGTAGAATATAACCAACCTACACGTTTACAGAACATTGTTTCACACACACATGCACTCATCAAGCAATACATACACACACATACACTCCCATACACACACACACACTCACACATTCCCATATACACACACACTCACACACACATACACTCCCATACACACACACACTCCCATACACACACACACACACACACTCCCATACACTCACACACTCCCATACACACACACACTCACACACTCCCATACACACACACACTCACACACACACACACTCACACACTCACACACACACACACTCATACACTCCCATACACACACACACTCACACACACACACACACACTCATACACTCCCATACACACACACACTCACACACACACACACTCCCATATACACACTCCCATATACACACACACACACTCACTCTCACACACACACACACACACTCCTATATACACACACACACACCCCTCTTTCATTTCTTATTTTCATGACCTCTTTATGACTTACTTACTCATTCATGTGTCAGTGAGGAGTTGCTTTAAAAGCCCTTTTAAGATCATACACACACACACACACACACACACACACACACCAGAGTCCTGCACAGGGTTGGGTAATATTGCTGAAACGGTTGTGGAATTTTACAAGCGGATATGAGGGTGGGTGATTAATTACATACGGGGGTAGCAGGTGAATCAAAGCAGCATTGTAGCCTGCAGAAATAACATATAGAGCAGTGAAAATAGCAATGAATATAAGACCTTCCCCAACATGGCAGTGATCACACAGAGGGGTGTCTACTCTTAAATGATCAGAGGGGTGTCTACTCTTAAATGATCAGAGGGGTTGTCTGAGCCTGAACCTATCTGAGTTTATCTATTGATAACCTATCTGAGTTTATCTATTGATAACCTATATGAGTTTATCTATTGATGGTCTATCAGTTTATCTATTGATAACCTATCTGAGTTTATCTATTGATAACCTATCTGAGTTTATCTATTGATAACCTATATTTATCTATTGATAACCTATATGTTTATCTATTGATGGTCTATCAGTTTATCTATTGATAACCTATCTGAGTTTATCTATTGATAACCTATCTGAGTTTATCTATTGATAACCTATATGAGTTTATCTATTGATGGTCTATCAGTTTATCTATTGATAACCTATCTGAGTTTATCTATTGATAACCTATATGAGTTTATCTATTGATGGTCTATCAGTTTATCTATTGATAACCTATCTGAGTTTATCTATTGATAACCTATCTGAGTTTATCTATTGATAACCTATATGAGTTTATCTATTGATGGTCTATCAGTTTATCTATTTATAACATAAATGAGTTTATCTATTGATTGTATATCAGTTTATCTATTGATAACCTATCTGAGTTTATCTATTGATAACCTATATGAGTTTATCTATTGATGGTCTATCAGTTTATCTATTCATAACCTATCTGAACTCAGGTTCTTTTTTGCATCGTGAAAATGTGCTGCATGAAAAAGAGGTGAGTTACTGAGGTGAGTTATCTGTTGAGGTGAGTTACTGAGGTGAGTTACTGAGGTGAGTTATCTGCTGTTCATTCTATTAAAATCCAAAGGCGAAAGATGCAATGTAATGAATGTTAGCAGTGGGTGTGGTGCTGTACTGATCTCCAAACATGGACCCATGCAGGACTCTGACACACACACACACCTGTTTCTTCTCTTATTTTCATGAATGAGAAATAAGGAAGTAAGTCATCAAGGTCATTTCAGGTCATTTACATTTTCATGACTTACTTCCTCATCTCATGTAATGTTGTCATGTCTAAATTCACACACTATCTCTCTCTCTCTCTCTCTCACACACACACACACACTCACACTCTCACACACACATTTTAAGTGTCCATGAGGAGTTCACATACAAGCTTGTTTAAAATCACACACACACACTATACACACACATACAGGTTAAAAGCACCAACTTACTCTGCTGTGTATATGCATATACAGCATCTTTTATACATGTACAGGATCTTTGTCACACACACACACAACCTTTATTAAGTCATATGTGTGTGTGTGTGAGAGAGAGAGAGTGAGATCAGGCCATTGTATATGGTGTGTGTGTGTGTGTGTGTGTGTGTGTGTGTGTGAGAGAGAGAGGGAGAGAGAGATCAGGCCATTGTATATGGTGTGTGTG
>JAIFZK010000179.1:765000-775239 GCA_027481765.1 Tenualosa thibaudeaui
TGTGTATGGTCAGTGTGTGTGAAGTGTGTGTGGTCAGTGTGTGTGAAGTGTGTATGGTCAGTGTGTATGGTCAGTGTGTGTGAAGTGTATATGGTCAGTGTGTGTGAAGTGTGTATGGTCACTGTGTGTGAAGTGTGTATGGTCAGTGTGTGTGGTCAGTGTGTGTGAAGTGTGTATGGTCAGTGTGTGTGAAGTGTGTATGGTCAGTGTGTGTGAAGTGTGTGTGAAGTGTGTGTGGTCAGTGTGTGTAAAGGTTTGACGCGGAGTGTGTATGGTCAGTGTGTGTGAAGTGTGTGTGGTCAGTGTGTGTGAAGTGTGTGTGGTCAGTGTGTGTGTGTATCTCACCTGATGCTGAAGCCTCACAACTGGTGTTTGTGTGTTAAGGGGAGGGGCTTCAGCAACAAGCTTGCAAAAGAACCGACCCGCTTTGTAGATAATATTTCATTATTTCATAGATCATTTAATTATTTTGTAGATTACATTTAATTATTATTTTATTTAATGCTAGCCCTATAAACTGCCACCATAAAACTCTTGAACTGTAATGAAACAACCAGAAAACACATAAAACTGCAAACAACCTCAAAACTCAAATTAAACAAACATAAATCCCAAATGAAATGACCTCACTGCGGTCAGCTTGGCTCAATAGGTTTGCGTTTTTGGTTTCTTGCTGTAATGGGTTTGTGTTTTTGGTTTCTTGCTGTAATGGGTTTGTGTTTTTGGTTTCTTGCTGTAATGGGTTTGTGTTTTTGGTTTCTTGCTGTAATGGGTTTGTGTTTTTGGTTTCTTGCTGTAATGGGTTTGTGTTTTTGGTTTCTTGCTGTAATGGGTTTGCGTTTTTGGTTTCTTGCTGTAATGGGTTTGCGTTTTTGGTTTCTTGCTGTAATGGGTTTGCGTTTTTGGTTTCTTGCTGTAATGGGTTTGAGTTTATGGTTTCTTGCTGTAATGGGTTTGCGTTTTGGTTTCTTGCTGTAATGGGTTTGCGTTTTGGTTTCTTGCTGTAATGGGTTTGCGTTTTGGTTTCTTGCTGTAATGGGTTTGCGTTTTGGTTTCTTGCTGTAATGGGTTTGCGTTTTGGTTTCTTGCTGTAATGGGTTTTGCGTTTTGGTTTCTTGCTGTAATGGGTTTGTGTTTTGGTTGCTTGCTGTAATGGGTTTGCGTTTTTGGTTTCTTGCTGTCATGGGTTTGCGTTTTTGGTTTCTTGCTGTAATGGGTTTGCGTTTTTGGTTTCTTGCTGTAATGGGTTTGCGTTTTTGGTTTCTTGCTGTAATGGGTTTGTTTTTGGGGAGAAAGAAGTTCCTGCTGGTGCCATTTAAGAAAAGGCAGAAAAAAATCCTCATGAATTAATTTATGCTGTTATTTGTTATTTAATTGATGCTGTTATTTGTTATTTAATTGATGCTGTTATTTGTTATTTAATTGATGCTGTTATTTGTTATTTAATTTATGCTGTTATTTGTTATTTACAGACCTCCAACACATCCAACTAAAGTGTTTCTTGAAGAGTTTGTTTTTTGTTTGCAGTTTGACTGATTTATTATATCTGGAGATTTCAACTTCAACTTTTCCATGCAGAAAACACCAATGGCAAAGACCAAACACAACACATTCAGATGCTGAATGTGAACTAAACTTGTGTCTGAGTGAACTAAACTTACTGTCTTAGTGAACTAAACTTTTTGTCTTAGTGAACTAAACTTACTGTCTGAGTGAACTAAACTTGTGTCTGAGTGAACTAAACTTGTGTCTGAGTGAACTAAACTTACTGTCTTAGTGAACTAAACTTACTGTCTTAGTGAACTAAACTTGTGTCTGAGTGAACTAAACTTATTGTCTTAGTGAACTAAACTTACTGTCTGAGTGAACTAAACTTGTGTCTGAGTGAACTAAACTTACTGTCTGAGTGAACTAAACTTGTGTCTGAGTGAACTAAACTTGTGTCTGAGTGAACTAAACTTACTGTCTGAGTGAACTAAACTTACTGTCTGAGTGAACTAAACTTGTGTCTGAGTGAACTAAACTTACTGTCTTAGTGAACTAAACTTACTGTCTTAGTGAACTAAACTTGTGTCTGAGTGAACTAAACTTACTGTCTTAGTGAACTAAACTTATTGTCTTAGTGAACTAAACTTACTGTCTGAGTGAACTAAACTTACTGTCTGAGTGAACTAAACTTGTGTCTGAGTGAACTAAACTTACTGTCTTAGTGAACTAAACTTGTGTCTGAGTGAACTAAACTTACTGTCTTAGTGAACTAAACTTATTGTCTTAGTGAACTAAACTTACTGTCTGAGTGAACTAAACTTACTGTCTGAGTGAACTAAACTTGTGTCTGAGTGAACTAAACTTACTGTCTTAGTGAACTAAACTTACTGTCTTAGTGAACTAAACTTGTGTCTGAGTGAACTAAACTTATTGTCTTAGTGAACTAAACTTACTGTCTGAGTGAACTAAACTTACTGTCTGAGTGAACTAAACTTACTGTCTGAGTGAACTAAACTTACTGTCTGAGTGAACTAAACTTACTGTCTTAGTGAACTAAACTTGTGTCTGAGTGAACTAAACTTGTGTCTGAGTGAACTAAACTTACTGTCTGAGTGAACTAAACTTACTGTCTTAGTGAACTAAACTTGTGTCTGAGTGAACTAAACTTGAACTAAACTTACTGTCTGAGTGAACTAAACTTACTGTCTGAGTGAACTAAACTTACTGTCTTAGTGAACTAAACTTACTGTCTGAGTGAACTAAACTTGTGTCTGAGTGAACTAAACTTACTGTCTTAGTGAACTAAACTTACTGTCTTAGTGAACTAAACTTGTGTCTGAGTGAACTAAACTTACTGTCTTAGTGAACTAAACTTGTGTCTGAGTGAACTAAACTTACTGTCTTAGTGAACTAAACTTATTGTCTTAGTGAACTAAACTTACTGTCTGAGTGAACTAAACTTGTGTCTGAGTGAACTAAACTTGTGTCTGAGTGAACTAAACTTACTGTCTTAGTGAACTAAACTTACTGTCTTAGTGAACTAAACTTGTGTCTGAGTGAACTAAACTTATTGTCTTAGTGAACTAAACTTACTGTCTGAGTGAACTAAACTTGTGTCTGAGTGAACTAAACTTACTGTCTGAGTGAACTAAACTTACTGTCTTAGTGAACTAAACTTATTGTCTTAGTGAACTAAACTTACTGTCTGAGTGAACTAAACTTACTGTCTGAGTGAACTAAACTTGTGTCTGAGTGAACTAAACTTACTGTCTTAGTGAACTAAACTTACTGTCTTAGTGAACTAAACTTGTGTCTGAGTGAACTAAACTTACTGTCTTAGTGAACTAAACTTACTGTCTGAGTGAACTAAACTTACTGTCTGAGTGAACTAAACTTGTGTCTGAGTGAACTAAACTTGTGTCTGAGTGAACTAAACTTACTGTCTTAGTGAACTAAACTTACTGTCTTAGTGAACTAAACTTGTGTCTGAGTGAACTAAACTTACTGTCTTAGTGAACTAAACTTATTGTCTTAGTGAACTAAACTTGTGTCTGAGTGAACTAAACTTACTGTCTGAGTGAACTAAACTTACTGTCTTAGTGAACTAAACTTATTGTCTTAGTGAACTAAACTTACTGTCTGAGTGAACTAAACTTACTGTCTGAGTGAACTAAACTTGTGTCTGAGTGAACTAAACTTACTGTCTTAGTGAACTAAACTTACTGTCTTAGTGAACTAAACTTGTGTCTGAGTGAACTAAACTTACTGTCTTAGTGAACTAAACTTACTGTCTGAGTGAACTAAACTTACTGTCTGAGTGAACTAAACTTGTGTCTGAGTGAACTAAACTTGTGTCTGAGTGAACTAAACTTACTGTCTTAGTGAACTAAACTTACTGTCTTAGTGAACTAAACTTGTGTCTGAGTGAACTAAACTTATTGTCTTAGTGAACTAAACTTACTGTCTGAGTGAACTAAACTTGTGTCTGAGTGAACTAAACTTGTGTCTGAGTGAACTAAACTTACTGTCTGAGTGAACTAAACTTGTGTCTGAGTGAACTAAACTTACTGTCTGAGTGAACTAAACTTGTGTCTGAGTGAACTAAACTTGTGTCTGAGTGAACTAAACTTACTGTCTGAGTGAACTAAACTTGTGTCTGAGTGAACTAAACTTACTGTCTGAGTGAACTAAACTTGTGTCTGAGTGAACTAAACTTACTGTCTGAGTGAACTAAACTTACTGTCTGAGTGAACTAAACTTGTGTCTGAGTGAACTAAACTTACTGTCTGAGTGAACTAAACTTGTGTCTGAGTGAACTAAACTTACTGTCTGAGTGAACTAAACTTACTGTCTGAGTGAACTAAACTTGTGTCTGAGTGAACTAAACTTGTGTCTGAGTGAACTAAACTTACTGTCTGAGTGAACTAAACTTGTGTCTGAGTGAACTAAACTTACTGTCTGAGTGAACTAAACTTGTGTCTGAGTGAACTAAACTTACTGTCTGAGTGAACTAAACTTGTGTCTGAGTGAACTAAACTTACTGTCTGAGTGAACTAAACTTACTGTCTGAGTGAACTAAACTTGTGTCTGAGTGAACTAAACTTACTGTCTGAGTGAACTAAACTTGTGTCTGAGTGAACTAAACTTACTGTCTTAGTGAACTAAACTTGTGTCTGAGTGAACTAAACTTACTGTCTGAGTGAACTAAACTTGTGTCTGAGTGAACTAAACTTGTGTCTGAGTGAACTAAACTTACTGTCTGAGTGAACTAAACTTGTGTCTGAGTGAACTAAACTTGTGTCTGAGTGAACTAAACTTACTGTCTGAGTGAACTAAACTTGTGTCTGAGTGAACTAAACTTGTGTCTGAGTGAACTAAACTTACTGTCTGAGTGAACTAAACTTACTGTCTGAGTGAACTAAACTTGTGTCTGAGTGAACTAAACTTGTGTCTGAGTGAACTAAACTTACTGTCTTAGTGAACTAAACTTACTGTCTTAGTGAACTAAACTTACTGTCTGAGTGAACTAAACTTGTGTCTGAGTGAACTAAACTTACTGTCTTAGTGAACTAAACTTATTGTCTTAGTGAACTAAACTTACTGTCTGAGTGAACTAAACTTACTGTCTGAGTGAACTAAACTTGTGTCTGAGTGAACTAAACTTACTGTCTTAGTGAACTAAACTTACTGTCTTAGTGAACTAAACTTGTGTCTGAGTGAACTAAACTTACTGTCTTAGTGAACTAAACTTATTGTCTTAGTGAACTAAACTTACTGTCTGAGTGAACTAAACTTACTGTCTGAGTGAACTAAACTTGTGTCTGAGTGAACTAAACTTGTGTCTGAGTGAACTAAACTTACTGTCTTAGTGAACTAAACTTACTGTCTTAGTGAACTAAACTTGTGTCTGAGTGAACTAAACTTACTGTCTGAGTGAACTAAACTTGTGTCTGAGTGAACTAAACTTACTGTCTGAGTGAACTAAACTTACTGTCTGAGTGAACTAAACTTGTGTCTGAGTGAACTAAACTTGTGTCTGAGTGAACTAAACTTACTGTCTGAGTGAACTAAACTTGTGTCTGAGTGAACTAAACTTACTGTCTGAGTGAACTAAACTTACTGTCTGAGTGAAATAAACTTGTGTCTGAGTGAACTGAACTTACTGTCTGAGTTAACAAAACTTGTGTCTGAGTGAACTAAACTTACTGTCTTAGTGAACTAAACTTGTGTCTGAGTGAACTAAACTTACTGTCTGAGTGAACTAAACTTACTGTCTGAGTGAACTAAACTTACTGTCTGAGTGAACTAAACTTGTGTCTGAGTGAACTAAACTTACTGTCTTAGTGAACTAAACTTGTGTCTGAGTGAACTAAACTTACTGTCTGAGTGAACTAAACTTGTGTCTGAGTGAACTAAACTTACTGTCTGGAGTGAACTAAACTTGTGTCTGAGTAGAACTAAACTTACTGTCTGGAGTGAACTAAACTTACTGTCTGAGTGAACTAAACTTACTGTCTGAGTGAACTAAACTTGTGTCTGAGTGAACTAAACTTACTGTCTGAGTGAACTAAACTTGTGTCTGAGTAAACTAAACTTACTGTCTGAGTGAACTAAACTTACTGTCTGAGTGAACTAAACTTACTGTCTGAGTGAACTAAACTTGTGTCTGAGTGAACTAAACTTACTGTCTGAGTGAACTAAAATTGTGTCTGAGTGAAATAAAATTGTGTCTGAGTGAACTAAACTTACTGTCTGAGTGAGACTAAACTTGTGTCTGAGTGAACTAAACTTGTGTCTGAGTGAACTAAACTTACTGTCTGAGTGAACTAAACTTGTGTCTGAGTGAACTAAACTTACTGTCTGAGTGAACTAAACTTGTGTCTGAGTGAACTAAACTTACTGTCTGAGTGAACTAAACTTACTGTCTGAGTGAACTAAACTTGTGTCTGAGTGAACTAAACTTACTGTCTGAGTGAACTAAACTTACTGTCTGAGTGAACTAAACTTGTGTCTGAGTGAACTAAACTTACTGTCTGAGTGAACTAAACTTGTGTCTGAGTGAACTAAACTTACTGTCTGAGTGAACTAAACTTACTGTCTGAGTGAACTAAACTTGTGTCTGAGTGAACTAAACTTGTGTCTGAGTGAACTAAACTTACTGTCTGAGTGAACTAAACTTACTGTCTGAGTGAACTAAACTTACTGTCTGAGTGAACTAAACTTGTGTCTGAGTGAACTAAACTTACTGTCTGAGTGAACTAAACTTACTGTCTGAGTGAACTAAACTTACTGTCTGAGTGAACTAAACTTGTGTCTGAGTGAACTAAACTTACTGTCTGAGTGAACTAAACTTGTGTCTGAGTGAACTAAACTTACTGTCTGAGTGAACTAAACTTGTGTCTGAGTGAACTAAACTTACTGTCTGAGTGAACTAAACTTACTGTCTGAGTGAACTAAACTTACTGTCTGAGTGAACTAAACTTACTGTCTGAGTGAACTAAACTTGTGTCTGAGTGAACTAAACTTACTGTCTGAGTGAACTAAACTTACTGTCTGAGTGAACTAAACTTACTGTCTGAGTGAACTAAACTTGTGTCTGAGTGAACTAAACTTGTGTCTGAGTGAACTAAACTTACTGTCTGAGTGAACTAAACTTACTGTCTGAGTGAACTAAACTTACTGTCTGAGTGAACTAAACTTGTGTCTGAGTGAACTAAACTTACTGTCTGAGTGAACTAAACTTACTCTCTGAGTGAACTAAACTTACTGTCTGAGTGAACTAAACTTGTGTCTGAGTGAACTAAACTTACTGTCTGAGTGAACTAAACTTGTGTCTGAGTGAACTAAACTTACTGTCTGAGTGAACTAAACTTACTGTCTTAGTGAACTAAACTTACTGTCTGAGTGAACTAAACTTACTGTCTGAGTGAACTAAACTTACTGTCTGAGTGAACTAAACTTACTGTCTTAGTGAACTAAACTTACTGTCTTAGTGAACTAAACTTGTGTCTGAGTGAACTAAACTTACTGTCTGAACTAAACTTGTGAACTAAACTTACTGTCTGAGTGAACTAAACTTAATGTCTGAGTGAACTAAACTTATTTTCTTTGTGAAATAAACTTACTGTCTGTGTGAACTAAACTTACTGTCTGAGTGAACTAAACTTAAGTCTGAGTTAACAAAACTTACTGTCTGAGTGAACTAAACTTACTGTCTGAGTGAACTAAACTTACTGTCTGAGTGAACTAAACTTACTGTCTTAGTGAACTAAACTTACTGTCTTAGTGAACTAAACTTGTGTCTGAGTGAACTAAACTTACTGTCTTAGTGAACTAAACTTACTGTCTGAGTGAACTAAACTTACTGTCTGAGTGAACTAAACTTGTGTCTGAGTGAACTAAACTTACTGTCTGAGTGAACTAAACTTACTGTCTGAGTGAACTAAACTTACTGTCTGAGTGAACTAAACTTGTGTCTGAGTGAACTAAACTTACTGTCTGAGTGAACTAAACTTACTGTCTGAGTGAACTAAACTTGTGTCTGAGTGAACTAAACTTACTGTCTGAGTGAACTAAACTTGTGTCTGAGTGAACTAAACTTGTGTCTGAGTGAACTAAACTTACTGTCTGAGTGAACTAAACTTGTGTCTGAGTGAACTAAACTTACTGTCTGAGTGAACTAAACTTGTGTCTGAGTGAACTAAACTTACTGTCTGAGTGAACTAAACTTGTGTCTGAGTGAACTAAACTTACTGTCTGAGTGAACTAAACTTACTGTCTGAGTGAACTAAACTTGTGTCTGAGTGAACTAAACTTACTGTCTGAGTGAACTAAACTTACTGTCTGAGTGAACTAAACTTGTGTCTGAGTGAACTAAACTTACTGTCTGAGTGAACTAAACTTGTGTCTGAGTGAACTAAACTTACTGTCTGAGTGAACTAAACTTACTGTCTGAGTGAACTAAACTTACTGTCTGAGTGAACTAAACTTGTGTCTGAGTGAACTAAACTTGTGTCTGAGTGAACTAAACTTACTGTCTGAGTGAACTAAACTTACTGTCTGAGTGAACTAAAATTACTGTCTGAGTGAACTAAACTTACTGTCTGAGTGAACTAAACTTGTGTCTGAGTGAACTAAACTTACTGTCTGAGTGAACTAAACTTACTGTCTGAGTGAACTAAACTTACTGTCTGAGTGAACTAAACTTACTGTCTGAGTGAACTAAACTTGTGTCTGAGTGAACTAAACTTACTGTCTGAGTGAACTAAACTTGTGTCTGAGTGAACTAAACTTACTGTCTTAGTGAACTAAACTTGTGTCTGAGTGAACTAAACTTACTGTCTGAGTGAACTAAACTTGTGTCTGAGTGAACTAAACTTACTGTCTGAGTGAACTAAACTTGTGTCTGAGTGAACTAAACTTACTGTCTGAGTGAACTAAACTTGTGTCTGAGTGAACTAAACTTACTGTCTGAGTGAACTAAACTTACTGTCTGAGTGAACTAAACTTACTGTCTGAGTGAACTAAACTTGTGTCTGAGTGAACTAAACTTACTGTCTGAGTGAACTAAACTTGTGTCTGAGTGAACTAAACTTACTGTCTGAGTGAACTAAACTTACTGTCTTAGTGAACTAAACTTACTGTCTGAGTGAACTAAACTTACTGTCTGAGTGAACTAAACTTACTGTCTGAGTGAACTAAACTTGTGTCTGAGTGAACTAAACTTACTGTCTGAGTGAACTAAACTTACTGTCTGAGTGAACTAAACTTACTGTCTGAGTGAACTAAACTTGTGTCTGAGTGAACTAAACTTACTGTCTGAGTGAACTAAACTTACTGTCTGAGTGAACTAAACTTGTGTCTGAGTGAACTAAACTTACTGTCTGAGTGAACTAAACTTGTGTCTGAGTGAACTAAACTTGTGTCTGAGTGAACTAAACTTACTGTCTGAGTGAACTAAACTTGTGTCTGAGTGAACTAAACTTACTGTCTGAGTGAACTAAACTTGTGTCTGAGTGAACTAAACTTACTGTCTGAGTGAACTAAACTTGTGTCTGAGTGAACTAAACTTACTGTCTGAGTGAACTAAACTTGTGTCTGAGTGAACTAAACTTGTGTCTGAGTGAACTAAACTTGTGTCTGAGTGAACTAAACTTACTGTCTGAGTGAACTAAACTTACTGTCTGAGTGAACTAAACTTGTGTCTGAGTGAACTAAACTTGTGAAAGTGAGATGAAAGAAAAACAGAAAACAGTAAAAATAACCAAAGGTCAAGCAGGAGCAAACAGCAGGAGTCAGGAGCTCCTATGGTAATGAGTAGGAGGAGTCAGGAGCTCCTATGGTAATGAGTGGGAGGAGTCAGGAGCTCATATGGTAATGAGTAGGAGGAGTCAGTGGCTCCTATGGTAATGAGTAGGAGGAGTCAGGAGCTCCTATGGTAATGATTTGGTCATGGAAACATTTAAATAATGCAATGAATGGGATTATTAAAAGCCTACTAACGCTAACAATGCACTTAGGAAGAACTGCATGTGGCTTTAATTTTTTAGTGCCATGCATGGGAGACTGCAAACATTTCCTGAGTTCTAAATTGGATTAATCAGACATGGCTTATTGTGTAGAGCTGCCTTATACCAATGAATGCAGCGAGCTCTCCTGCTTATTCTGATGGCCAACAGATGGCCAGGAGTTTTAAACATCTCATTCTCTTCTTTTAAAACTTACTCAAGGTGCAGTTAAATTACACAGAAA